>CABHPR010094582.1:0-36837 GCA_902168415.1 Peromyscus melanophrys
ACACACACTTTTTTATAAGGCATTTTAACTGCATTTTGTTTGAAATAATCTTTCAAGGACTCTTTGATTTAGAATGTGAATAAATGATTTTGTACTATGATCTTTGCTGCCTACACAACAGCTTTTATATAGTGACAAAGTTTTCATCTAAGTAGATATTTCATTACTAGTATTTGTCTGGCAAATCATGGAGTTACTCTAACATTTCTGCTTACTTTCGTCAAGTGAAAAAGATAGATCAGCTGAAATTTAGGGCTGGATCAGTCAAACTGCCATCTTTACCATCTGGCTTTAAGCCTTCTTGACATACTTCTTTCTGATGTTGCATGAAGTTTACCATGTCAGCAAAGGCAGAACTCATAGATACCTGCAGCTTTCTTCAAATTAACAAAAGCGTCTGATGAAGTTGCTTTGACATCTACCACAGCAGGTGCTGAGTCTATGCTAACTAGAAAATTTATTTTCTATTTCCATTTTAACTTCTCCACTGGGAAACTTGTTGTCACAATGGCCCCAAAGACTTACATCCTTAGCCACATGCATGGACTATAT
This sequence comes from Peromyscus melanophrys, assembly GCA_902168415.1. Taxonomy (NCBI): domain Eukaryota; kingdom Metazoa; phylum Chordata; class Mammalia; order Rodentia; family Cricetidae; genus Peromyscus; species Peromyscus melanophrys. The sequence goes on from CABHPR010094582.1 coordinate 553, forward strand.
CCCAGGGACACAATTGCCTCCTGACAGTCCTGAAAAGGAATGCAGTTACTTGTCATATGCAGACATTGCCTATTTAACTTCCCCCTCCCTCAAGTATATCAGTTAGTTCTTTGTGTTGACAGGTAGTTTTGTTGATTTCTTTAATTAGTACAACCCAAGCAGGAAGTATGAAGTATATACAAACACTGTGCTGTTTTTGTTTGTTTTGTTTTTATCAACTTAACACGGGTCAATGTTATTTGGGAAGAGGGAATGTCAATTAAGAACATGTCTCCATCAAACTGGCCAATAGATGAATCTGTGGGCATTTTCTTAATTAATGGCTGATTTGGGTAGGCCTATCCTACTGTATGCAGTACCACACTTGAGCAGGTAGTCTTGGGTCAATGGTACAAGACTATAAGAAAGCAGGCTGAGCAAGCTGTGGGAGCAAGCCTTACTTGGGAGCAGTGTTCTTCCATGGCCTCTGCTTCAGTTTCTGCCACCAGGCTCCTGCCCTGCTTGAGTTCCTAGGTGATTTCCTTAATGATGGACATGTAAACCAAATAATTCTTTTCTTCTAAAGCTATTTTTGGTCACATGTCTAACACAGCAATAAGAAAATCAAACTACATACATACTCATGTTAGCACTCATTAAAATGAAGCATAGTTTTCCCTAGTCTTTGAAACATCCTATCTTAATCTACTTCACCACACTTTATGTGTTCTTGTGGACCAAAAGTCTAATAGCTTCTAGATCCCTTACTGTGTAATGTCCTCATGGTTGACTTTCACATTTTACTTAATGTGTTAGATCTTTAACTTCTTGGTTCCTCAATTGAAATATCCAATTTAACTGTATATTACCCATATAAATGTCACAGGCTTTAAAGAGATATGTCCTTCATTTTTATATAAAATAAGTTGTCTGATTTATAAATATATTTATCATAAGGAAAAGCCACATAGATTAAAAAGATACTAGAGGAAAAATACTGTAGAATTGTCACTGAGAATGAACATATCACACAGAAGAAATTTTGTAAGAGGCTGCCTTTGATGTTGTAACCACTAAAAAAATATTAAATCTTCCATTTTGGAATTGTTTTTAGAACAGATTAGCCTATGATGCTAATAACTAGCTGCTCTTTGGTTTTAATGGAAAAGTATTCCAACACATGAATAACAATTAGATAAACATATGCAGAAAAGAGCCTATCTGAATGTCTTTGTTAGACTAGGTTTATTTCAGATAGTATTTATATATTTAGTTCAATTCTCTCTAGTGTTACTCATTGGCTTTCAATAAGAAATAGCTAATTATGCATTCAATGCCTTTTTTATACTCATTAACAGTAGTGGAGATAATACTCTAGCATCTAACTGCTCTTTTCTTTAGATATTGATTGACATTTTTATTAAAACTACTAAGTGGGCTTAATTTTTATTTTGCACTGTATTTTCAGTTGATATCTCTTTTATTTAAATAAATTCATCCATATCTAATTCTCATGCATTTTTAGTCACAGCCCAGTACTTCTGCCTATGTATTATGAAGGTTGTATTATGGTTATAATTTCTTTAGAGTGTCCTTGAAACTTCAATCTGCTCTGAAATGAATTTTGAATTTTAACAACTAGAGTAGTGACTAGGATTTAGCTGAGTTTTAAATCATAGCACATACTTCCCTCCTTTGTTTTCAGTACAGCATGGCTAAGCTGATGCCAATATACATAAAGATAAATGTTCTCCATGTAAACATGTCAAAACATTATTGAAAATTATGAATATAGTGATAGATACTAATTCAAGTAATTTTATTTTTCTTAATGGTAATTTGCAGTGTCCACTGCAATTCTTACTAGTTATTAGAATTTATTTTCTTTCTTAAGGTGAGTCTTTTTTTATATAACTTGACAAACTAGGAAAGTGTAGTTAACTAGCTAACATTTCAAAATTAATTGCATAAACAATGATAGAATGTATTATTTGAAGTTGTTAAATTAATTAAGGAAAGATACATTTCTCAGTTAAATAGTTTTTCTTGTCCATAAACAGAAGGACAGTTGTGTGACTACATATTTAAATTCTGACTTATTTGTTAACTTGATGTTTAATTGCATTTTATATTTTAATAAGTCACCCTAAATATATGAGAAGTTCTAGTACATGTTTGTTTTAAAGCACAGATAAAATCATGAGCATTTCTTTTTTTCTAAACTGCTCAGGTGATTTAAATTTAGTTAGAGGTATAAGTGGGGTTGAACAAACTGTCATATCACACACACACACAAACACACACACACACACACACACACACACACACACACACACACACACTCACGCCTCAACTCTTTTACCACCTTTTAAAGGGGAAATAATTGCTAAATGAGTATATGTGTCTGTTCCAATATGCATAGATGAAGGCGAAATCTAAAAGACAACCTTGGTTCTCATCCCCAGTATTACTGTGCACCTCCTTCAATACAGTTTCTTATTTTTCTGGAGCTGACCAGTTCTCTGTACAGGCTGGCCAGCAAGACCCAGGGTTCCTCATTTCTCTGTCTCTCAGTGCTGGAGTTACAGATATATGCCATATTACTGCCATTTTTACCTGGGTTCTGGGGATCAATTTCAGGTCAACTGAGTCACTGTATCTGATCCATTTTTTTAACCATTTCTGATAATTACCAAGAGCTATGAAAACTACAAAAATCAATCAGATTATTAGTCACCTAGAATATAAACATTACTTATTTTCTTTTCTTGTTGCTATTATAAAACACCTCAATAAAAGGGTTTATTTTGTCTCACAGTTAAAGGTTAATGTCACATAAGTAGTTGCAATGACCACACAACATCCATAATCAGGAAGAGAGACATGCAAATGCATGCTTGCTGCTCATCCGGTTTTTTTTTCCAATTATATAGTATAGGATATATTCATAGAATGATACCACTCACCATGGACAAGTTTTCCCACTACAATTAAGGGTATCAAAATAATCTCCTACAGGTACCCAGAAATCAGTTTCTCCCAGGTGATTCTAAATTTTGTAATAATACTAAGAATCACTAATATGCAATTAAAGACTATAAGGGTCATTAAAATGCACTGTTAGGATTTGTGTAATGGTGTCATCATGAAATTTGTAAATATATCATTTGAACTCATTTGAGTACACAGGGTACCTGTTATTAAAGAAAGAAGAGAAATATAGACAATAAAAAGCAAAAAATGGGTTTACAGCTAGATACACCTGCTGGAGCTTTGTATTCAATCATTATTTCTTTTATCCTAAGAGTAACAAGGAGCCATGTGTTTTTATTATATTAGTAATGTGGAGTCATAAATAAAGCAAAATGATAAAAATGTAGGTTGATAAGATCATACTTGAGTTTCATAATAACTGTGCCAGCTCAGTACCAAGAGTGTCTTGAAAGTACAGTGGCCAAGATGATAACTCTCAGGTAAATTTCTCAAGGATTTTAGAGTTTGTAAGGCATGCCATGCTGAATATTGGACAAGTCAACTGAATTTTAAATAATATTTTGGTAAAAATGTGGAATTCATTGGTTGGTTTACTCAGTTTAATTTCAATAAACTAGGGATGGGAAGATATATAGAAACAACATAGAATTAAGAGAATACAAATGGAATAATGAACACAATCTGATTTTATTACAATGGGGGAGGAAGGAAATACAGCCATGGCATTGGGATGTACATTAACCAACAAAAGAACTGAGCACAAGAGACTAAGGCATCTGTGTGGGATGTCAGGTCAGGAGAAGTGACAATAGAAAACTGGTGGAGAGAGCTCTTGAAGACTGTGGGCTGCCGTAGAATACAAAGGCAAGCATGAAGGACTCACTGTAGGGGGATTACACAAAAGGTGAGGTTTTGATGTGAGAAGATTTTTGATGTATGAAAAACTTGGATTTGAGTCTTTGAAAATTCAAAATTTCTGTATATAAAGAAGACCAAGAGTGAATGAGTTCACAGAAGATTTGGAGTTTCAGAAAAAAGACAATTTGAAATAGAACAGAGTAAATTGAGAGAAGTTCTGCTGTTTCTAAGAAGAATTGAATGTGAGTTTCAGCTTCTCACTCTCTTCAGCATCTGTGAGGACATTGTAGTTGTGTTCATTTGGGATTAGTGTTAGTTTACCTGGTAAAAGGAGAAAGCTCTGAAGGAAGTTTTGGCAGTGCACTGAGAAGCAAGATTATGGACATACGCATGAATAAATTAGAAATTAAAATCATCGTCTAATAATTGCTAATGAGCATGTTGCAAAACATGAGCAGTAAAAAAAATATTTAATAAGTAAGGTCAGAATAGAAGAGTTCATGTGCAATGATTTTGAAAGTGAGCTGTGTTGCTGCAAGTCTATTAACAAGATTATTGGAGGTGTTCATGGAGCTCCTAAGAGGCTCAGGGCTTAGGCAAAGAAGCAGTAGCATGTTCTGGAGCTGCTTTGCACTGTTTTCCAAGAGCTTTATAAGTTCAGTGACATTAGTCTTATAGGTCAAAATCAGTGGTAGTTGGAATAAAGTCCACAAATACTATATATATTATTCTAAGTCTACAAACCCAATATGACTAACAGAACAATTCTTCCCTATCCAGAGAACCAGTGATTAAACAGTTACTAATACATTACCAAGAAGAAGGAAAAATCTAGGTACAATTATGACATAGTGTGTAACTAAATGCCATCCTTGACATAGTGTGATAAGATCTGCATGAACTCCTAGGAAAGTTCAGAAACCTTAGGCAAGATGAAGGTTGACAGTCAACTCATAGCTCTTTTCAAATATACAGGTGTTTTTCTTCCTTGTAATTTCCATCTGTGTGTAATTCAGCACCTTGGTTGCAGAAATGTAAGAGTTTTGGCCATGTTGTTTCTGATAATAGAGGATAGAAGTTCTCTCTGCTGACATTATCACTTCACCCTTCATCTGTCTGGGTTACATCCCATTTGTCATTTGTCCTAACATCACAAGATCCTCCTAAGATTCTTTGTTTACTTGCTATGCATTGTGAGATCTTTTAAGCCATGCCAGGACAGGGCCCACGCTTTGTTTTTTAATTAATCTCTCACATGCAGTTCCTGGCATTCTCCCTCATCCTGTCTGGGTGCCAAGCATCTATTAGGATATAGAAATATGAAGAATGAGTAAGTAAGAGAACTACTGAATGAAATGTACTGAGCTTTCCGGCAAAAGTGTTGTGTCTCTGAGGCTCCTCACTTGGAACAGCAGGCATTACAGGCCAGAGTAGCTAGAAAGGCACTCTGCACAGCAAGAATGCAACTCCAGCTGCTTTCACTAGTCTTGCATAGCAATGTAATTCAGCTCACAAAATGGTTGGGTGTAGCAGCATGTTTTCATGTTCCTGCAAGGCTATTTTAAAGAAAAGGGTGAAGCATAAGAATGCATTGAGCATATGAGATGTTTATTTTTAATTACATAAATCATGCTTGAAGATATTCTGATATCTAGAAATCTTTATGACTTGTCAAAAAGCACTTAGGATGAATCTACTCATTTATTCCTCGTGAAGTTTCTGTAATAGTGATAAGAAAGCTATCCGTTAGACATGGCTGAGTAATTGTGTCTTATGCAAGGTCTCCAATAGACACAGTGTCATCAGATTTCCTAACATTATTGCTGCCCCTCTACCAGGCAGTATTTTTGATGAGAAATTACATAGGAAAAGTTAGACACTGAATTTAAGAATAAAATTCAATGGCCAGAAAGCTCTGTGAAGGATAAAATGAGCTACCTAATAAACTGTTTTCAAATACCTAAACATAGCATCCTATCTTCCGACGTTTTGAACCTGCTGCCTCCCTTACATGTCCAGAAATATGGCTTTCTTCCTTTTCTCTCTCTGTTAACTCAGTGTAACACAGAGCAATTCTCTCTGCTTCAGTGCCCTTCCTTTCAAATATGTTGTTTAAGAGGTTGCAGATGCGTTGGGAAAAGAGCAGTATAGTTTTTCCAAAGACTGACAGTTTTGCTCACAGCCAAGGCCGTTCAGATTGCTGCCCTAGAGTCAGATCCACCTCTGATATGAACCACATATGGCATCGTCCTGTTCCCCTGAATTAACTCTAATTTCCTAGTGACCAAGGTCAGATGAGTCCAGACAGGGCTCAGCTGTTCCTACCTAGCACATATGTTCCAGTGTGGTTGGTAATTTATTTACTGTAATAAAAAATTAAAATGCAAATCTCAGCCAAACACTCCTTCTCCTTGCTATGAGCTTTTCTCAATTCATACATTTGAAACGGTTACATGTGACTTGCTCAGCATTAAACAAAAGGTGCTACTCACAGAGAAATATTTCACATTAGAAAGAAAATTTATCACATGAAATGTTTTTTCTTTTTTTATTAAGAAAATTTTTTCCATTCATTTTACATATCAAAGATCCCCTTCTTCCCTCCTTTTGCCCCTCCCCAGCCTCCCCCTCCTAACCCACCCCTACTCTCCCCCACAAGAAGGCAAGGCCTCCTATGAAGAGGCACATCCATTAGAGGCAGGTCCAAGCCCTTCCCGCTGCCTCAAGACTGCAAGAGGTGTCCCATCATAGGTAGTGGGCTCCACAAAGGCCGCTCATGCACCAGAGATGGATTCTGATCCTACCACCAGGGGGCCTCCCAAGCAGATCAAGCTACACAACTGTCTTACCATGCAAAGGGCCCAGCCCAGTCCCATGCAGGCTCCTCAGCCATTGATCCAACTTTCATGGGTTCCCACTAGTTTGGTTCAGTCATCTCTGCAGGTTTCCCCATTATGATCTTGATACCCCTTGCTCATAGAATCCCTCTTTTCTCTCCCTGACTGGACTCCTGGAGCTCTGCCTGGTGCCTGGCTGTGGATCTCTGCATCTGCTTCCATCAGTCACTGGAGAAAAGCTCTGTGATGACAGTTATGGTATTCACCAATCTGATCTTTGGGGCCAGCCAGTTCAGTTCAGGTACCCTTACATTATTTCTAGTAGTTCAAGTTGGGGTCCTCCCTGGGGATTCCTGGGAACTTCCCAGCACCTGTTTTCTCTCTATCCCTCCATCATGGTATCTATTTCACTGCTATCCCACTCCATTCCTGTTCCAGCTCAACCATCCTGACCACATATCATATGAAATTTCTTTAAATGGAATAATTGAAGGGCTGGATACTGCAAAATTTGCTTAATTATGGAAAATGACCAGAAGTTCTTTCATTTTATTAATTTTTCAATATTTACTTATGCACCAAAATTTATCTAATTCTGCCAAGCTTATGATATAGAAGGTAAATACTTATTTGTAAATTCTTGCTTTTTAAATAAAATAAATTTATTTGTTTTAATAGAAAATGCTTTTCAAAATTTGCTTCAAGATGCTGTGGGTATTTCAACACCTGATTAAGTTTTTAAAGACTGATATGGGTCACCATTTCATTTTGTGTTTTCTTCCTTCATTGATTTTTTCTCATGTACTATATCCTGGTTCAGGTTTCTCATCCTCCTATCTTCCCAGTCACTTGCCACCAAAGTATGGATCCACACCCTTTCTGTCTCTTTGTACCACCATTGTCTTAGCATATCTTGCAGGCAGGGCACCTTGTTAATTAGTATATGTAGCTGGATTGAGGCTTCTCTTTTGGTAGCTTGCAAGTACCTTCCTATAACAAAGATGCTAAGACAAAGGCCCTATGTAGGCACCAGCTGGACTTCTCCTTGTTCATGAGTTTTGTGGGTTCAGCAATGGGGCCTTGCTTCAGAGCAACCCATATCATTGGCAACAGCCTAGGCTGTTTGGGGATTTCCATGGGACCCCTTCTGCCAGCCACTCAATTAGATGAAACTCGATCCCAGGACTGGAAGCTTCATTTGGGTATAACAGATGTACAGTTGGGCCCAGTCTCCCCCATTGTTTGGTGAGTTCATTTAGATTGCCTTGATACATGTATATATTTAGGAAGTAGCCATTGCATTAGGCTTAATTTTAGCTGTTTCTCCCCATATTCTCTCCCTAATCTTCCTCTGTCCTCCCACTTTCCACATAATTCTCTTATTCCAGTCCCCCCTTATCCATCCATAACTCCCCTATTTCTCTTTCCTAACAAGCTCTATCTGTATCCCAGTCACTGACTCTACATCTAACCTCTGTGGTTCTACATATTGTAGCTTTGTTTAAACATTTAAAATCCACATGTAAGCAAATAATTACCATATTTGTTTCTGGCTCTTGGTTACAACAATCAGGATGAGTTTTTCTAGTTCCATTCATTTCCCTGTGAATTTCAGGATTTCTTTATTTAAAAAGCTGAGTAATACTCTCTTGTGTAAATGCATTACATTTTCTTTTCTTTTCTTTTCTATTCTTCTCTCACATATTACAACCTAACCTCAGTTTCCCCTCCCTCAACTCCTCCCAGTCCTCTCAAACATACCTTCTCTCTTCCCCAGATCTACTCCTCCTCTGTTTCCCTTCAGAATAAGGAGCAGGCCTCCCAGGGATATCAACCTACCATGGTATAGCAAGTTACATTAAGACAAGGCACAAACCTGCATATCAAGGCTGGGCAAGGCAACCCAGTAAGAGGAAATGAGTCCCGGGAGCAGGCAAAAAAGTCAGAGTCACACCCCACTCCCACTGTTAGGAGTCTCTCCAGAACACTCAACTATATAACCATAACTTATATGCAGAGGATATAGCTCTGACCCATATAGTGTCTGTGACTGGCCCTTCAGTCTCTGTGATCTTCTATGAGCCATGATTAGTTGATTCTGAGGGCTGTGTTCTCATGGTATTCTTGAGCCCTCTGGTTCCTACAACCCTCCCTTCTCCTCTTCTCTGGGATTGCTCTGTATCTGCTAGTGTTTGGCTGTAGGACTTTGTATCTGCTGCTATCATTTGTTGAATGAAAATTGGACTAGCCACTGATCTATGAATATAGCAGAATACCATTAGTGATCATTTCATTGTTTCTTTTTTTTCTTTTTTCTTAAGAAATTTTCTATTCATTTTACATAGCAACTACAGATTCCCTCCCCTCTCTCTTCCCACCTCCTCCAAGGCAAGACCTCCCTTGGGGAGTCAGCAGAGCCTGATACACTCAGTTGAGGCAGGTCTAAGCCTCTACCCATGGACCAAGGCTGTGTTAGATGTCCCACCATAGGCAGTGGGCTTCAAAAAGCCCTCTCATACCCTAGGGATGGATCCTGATCCCACTGCTAGGGAGTCCCTTAAGCAGATCAAACTACATAACTGTCTTGCTATGCGAAGGGCCTAGTCCAGTCCCATGGAGGCTCACAGCTATTGGTCCACAGTTCATGAGTTCCCACTAGTTTGGTTTGGTTGTTTCTGTACTTTTCCCCATCATGATCTTGATGCTCCTTGCTCATAAAATCCCTCTTCTCTCTCTTCGACTGGACTCCTGGAGCTCAGCCTGGTGCTTGGCTGAGGATTTCTGCATCTGATTCACTGATTTTTTTTTTTCCAGTTGTATTTGGTTTTATCCCTGGTCTCTGGCTGCCCAGCCTCTCATTCCTGGCAATTCATGCAGTGTCAGGTGTAGGATCCCCTCATGGGGTGGGGTTCAAGTTGCACCAGTCATTGGTTGGACACTCCCACAAGTAATGCACCACCATTACCCCAGCACATCCTGCGGGCTCGTCAGATTGTACATCAATGGTTTTGTTGCTGGGTTGGTGTCTCAGGCCCATTGCTGAAAGCCTTGCCTGGTTATAAAAGACTGCTGTTTCAGAGTCCATATCCCTATTACCAGGAGTCTTTGCTAGGGTCACTCTTGTAGATCCCAGGGAGCTTTCATTGTATTGGTTTCCCCATCACTAACCCCCCACTCCCTGAAGGCCTCCAATTCCAGTCTTCTCGCCCAGTACTCTCTCATAGAATAGAATGTGTGGATAGACTTGGAGAGGGTGGAGATGAGAACAGGAGGGATCAGGCACAACATTTTCATCACCCATTGTTCTGTTGAGGAACATCTAGGTTGTTTTCAATTTCTGGTTATTATAAATAGAGCAGCAAATGAACATGATTGAGCAAGTGTCGTTCTGGTAGGATGACATGTCCTTTGGGAATATGGGATTGTGAGATAAATCAATTCCCATCTTCCTGAGGAACTCCCACACTGATTTCTATATTGGCTGTACAATTTTCAGTCTGACCTGCAATGGTAGTATGTTCCCCTTTTTCCACATCCTTGTCAGCATGAGCTGTCACTTGTTTTATTGGTCTTAGTCATTCTGAGGGAGGTCAACATTTCTAAAACTATAAGTAATAAAACATTAAAGTAGGTTCAAGTTTTCTTTTTACCCACGTGTTGTGTGCATAGCATTGAAAACAAACTTCATGTAGTAGCATTTCAATTTAATTAATAGAGACATAGCACATTCTAAAAGTTAATTCAAAATCTTAATATTAAATATTGACCTGGGGAGTGTCTTGTCGTTTTTGAACAGTGTGAGAGAGTTGTAAGATTGGAACCAGTGAGCAAAAGACACTTTCTAACTTTTTAAAAAATTTTTATTTATTTATTTAAAAATTTTAATTTGTAATAATTTGATAGTAAACAAGATAAATAGCATGACAATTTCAAATGTGTATTTAAATCAAAGATATTTTTAAAGCTGAAAACATCGATTAAAGGGAAATATAAATTATGGGACTAGAGCTTATGTGCTGCCTCACAAGATTTGAAACCCATTTTTGGGGTATTTCCAATACCATGTTCTGACTTCTACAGCCACTGCAAACATGTGGCTCACTTATATAAATACAGGTAAATAAAAATAAATGAATAAACTTAAACAAAAAGCCTCACAACACACATGAAGTAAGAATAAATGAAAATCAATCTTGAATAAGATATTTTAGATATATTGCTTCAGTGTAAAAAAAATCTATGGAATCATATGAGTAATCTAGCTTTACAGAGTATTATAGAAAAGATAGAAATAAATTTCAAAACATGTTTATGTGAATATTTTATAAATTTTTTATATTCTGAGCTAAAACATTCAAGAAAATTGATCTATATCGCTCGTCTTTTGAGACTTCAGAGGAACCAGTTCTCACATAACAATCTTGAACAGAAACTAGTATACATTACTCTGTAAATCACTAGCTATGGGTTTAAAATTTCTCCTATTTATCATGCATGTTCTATGTGAGCAAAATGTATTTTGGCCACTTGAGTTAACTAGTGTTGTATGTCTTGTTCTTTCAATGTTTACTATTGCTAATAATCTTTCTTTTCTGTTTTTCTTGATGTTTCATAATCCACAAAACTGCTTTTATAAGCAGGCAGTGCCTTCGGAACTTCCCTTATTGGTTTGTGCTGATCTAGCAAAAGTCGAATCAGCTTATATGCATCGACCCCCCAAAACCATTTAAAGTAGCACAGAGCCGCCATTAATGTGTGCAGATCTGAGAAAGGATAGATAAAAATGTAATCTGTTCTAATAATCACAGAGGGAGATAAGATTATTTTATTTATAAAGCTTAAAATTCTTCCACACGACTGGAGAGATGGCTCAGAAGTTAAGAGAACTGGCTGCTGTTCCCTGGGACCCCATTTTTCCCCAGCACTCACATGTTGGCCAAGAACTGTGGTACCAGGCAAGCATATGGTACATATATATGCATATACAAAACACCCACACACATAAAATAAAATAATTAAAAATATTTTTCCTTGTATTGCTGTGTGTGTTTTTTTTTTTTTTCAATATTCCTGAGGTTAGGATTTAAATTAACTTCTGGTTTTCTCTGTCTGATGAATCTTTTACTGTAAGGATAATCCTTAGGAATGGTTATCATCTACTTTTGCTATTAAGATTCTTCTATAAAAATCATGTCATGGATTTCTGTCTGTTTTCAGTGGTCACTCTTTCCTTAATCAGCAGCCCCATTTCCTCATCTTGAAGGAAAGGTGCAGCGCATTGCGCACTGTTTCCTCCTTCAGTCTTTTAGATGGCCATGCTTGACTGTGCAGTTTCCCTGTGCAGAATTTACTGTATCCTCAGTTGTCTCATTACAGACAATTATTTTTATGGTGTTTTTAGCTTACTGCCTGCCTTTGTTTTTCAATTATGGAGGTTTCTGCACATGTAGCCCTGGTTGTCCTGGAATGCTTGATGAAGATCATACTTACCTGCCTCTGCCTCCTTGTGCTGGGATTGAAGGTGTTAGCCATTGTGAGCACTTTAACCTTTCTTTTTGATGACATAGTGTTATCAATGACCAGGCCAGTCTGAGACTTCATTCCAGGATCTCTCTCGGCATACTGCACGCCTCCTTGTCCTGCCACTTCCCTGTACTCAGAAGTGTTAAAAAGCAGTGGACGTTTGGCTCAGCCACAGTCTCTACTTCTCTTCTGTCCTGCTTTACTCCCCATCTTTTTCTCATACAGTTTAATCAAGTCTGTGGGATATGATGCTTCATTGAATTAAACTAACCACAGTCACGAGAAATTAACCATCATTCAGTATGCCTGTATGTTTCCTCCTAAAATGTTTAGTCCATGCTTCAAGCTGATGTGTCTTTTATCAAGGCCTGTGTACACATTACACTGACATTTCACATACAAATATTTGCTTGCTAATTTCGTTATAGTTACTCACTAACTGACCTTACAGTTTATTTGTAATTTTTAATATGTCATGATTTCATCTGTTGACTTCCTCTTCAAGATTTCAAATTCTTATTTTAAGAATGTTTAACAACTTTCTACCTTATTAAAAGTAAATATTTACAATGCATCTCATTTCCTCCAAATATAACAGGTGTTACATGTCAATTATAGTTTCATATAAATATTATGAAATCAGAGGTTGTCAATTGAATGTTGTAAGTTTTCATTCATTCAACTTGAAATCAACATTATTCAATAAGCTCTGAAAATTGTATTATTTATTCTAGCTTTCTTGAAGTAAAATTGGCAAAATTACATACATTTATATAATATATTATGATAGTTTCATATATATACATTAGAAATGATTACCATAATCAAGCTAACTAGCATATGCTTCATTTCACACTTCTTTCATTGCAAGAACATTTCAGACCTACTTAGAAAAGTTCAAGTATGTAATATAACTAATTGTAGATGCCATGCTGAGTGGCAAATGCCAAGGACATAAGGACAAATGATACAGGATCAATTTATACATGGAATCAAAAGAGCGAGCTCTCAGAATCAAAAAGTGGGAAAGTGATTGTCAGAGAAGTGGGTGTGGAGAAAATGCAAAGTTAGGCAAAGGCTTTGTGTTATTGATTATTCTTCCTTTGACTTATTAAACCTTTTTCTGTCTTTTGAAATCACCCCACTGGTATTTAAACATGCTCAAATCTCGTCAATCTTTGATAATCTTACTTAAATCAAACTATTTTTTCTCTCTACCAGCCTTGATCCCTTCTTCTTCACTATCAGGTTTTAATTTATTTTTCACTCATTGCCATTGGTACACTCTTCCCGAATCCTTCCTAATCCACTTCAGGGTGACTTCTAAGAGCCTCACTGTCCTCAGTTAATCAAGAACACCTCTAGTGTCAACTCAAAGGAAGTTTTTCAGTGTTTTTAAGTTTCTAGTGAAATCAGCACAAATATTCACTACCTCACAGAATGTAACTTTTAGAATGTACCCTTGCTTCAATTTCTGAAATATTGAAGTTCTCAAATATCCTTCCTTCACGTTTGGCCATTCTTTGTATCTAATTTAAAAAGAACCTTGGCTGTCTGTGCAAGCCACTAAAATTAAAAATTCTAGAACCCTTGACCATAGTACTTTTTTATTCTTTTTAAAATATCTCTCATGAACCTACTACTTTGTCATGTTTATCAGAGATAACTAAAATAACACTTTTAGTTCACACTCTTGCACTGAGCTTCAGATTGGTATATCCAAACTGACACAACAAATCCTGTGTATGCCAAAAGGTATTTCCAACTTACCACTTTTGATTTTTTTGTCCCTAAATTTTACCCCTTTTTAGTGTTTTCTCCCTTAGTAAAGGTCATATTTAAATCAGCAACCATGCTGATTCATTCTCGGCTCCTTAAGTTTGGCTTATGTGATTGTGTATCTTTGTACATATCTTTCCATCTTCAACACTGCTTTCTATGCAAAAATGCTTCCCTACTGATGGTCCGTCACACCCACATTCATGATCCCTTTTCCACACTGCAGCCTGAGCAAGCGCTTCAAAATTGTCATTTAATGTTATTACCCCTCCCTACCCAGCTTCTTGCCTATTCTCTTTTTGCTGTTCCTTTCATCACCAGAAATGCTTATGCTAACTACTTGTGACGGCCAGTTATCTACAGACCTTGGCCGGTGGTTGGCCAGTTAACTGCAGACCTTGGCCGGTGGTTGGCCAGTTAACTGCAGACCTTGGCCGGTGGTTGGCCAGTTAACTGAAGACCTTGGCCGGTGGTTAGGGTCTTATACCTAGTTAGTCAAAGTAGAGCAAGAAATACATTTTAAAGAAAAGAATGTCTTGAATCTATGGCAGTTAAAATTGCATTGAGGAAAGTTCAACTTCAATGTTGAGGAGGGCTCATTAAAAGATTATTCCAGTAAGGAAAGAGCACCCAAGTCTGTTGAAATATAGGTTGATTTTAAGGCCAGAATGAGTTTTGAGGGGTGAGACCATTTATAGGAGCTAATGAAATTGAGGAATAGTAACAGTATGTTCTTAGTTACTGCTCTTATTAAAAAGTAATAGACTTTCTCCTACCTTCTTGATTGAGGAGGTTTTCCTACTTAAATAAAACCACCAGCTAAAGGAAGGCTCTTTCGAAACCACAAGGAATGGAAGATAGGATAGAGACACTTTAATCCATAGTTGTTTACACTTCAGTAAGATTACATGCCTGAGCTCTAGAAATAGGCACTCCTTTTCGAAACTGCTTAGAAGATTTGGAGATTTGCATCTCAAAGAGATTAAGGAATATTTGTACGTCTTAGACGTTTGTATTTGTACATCTTCTAAAATAAATAATTTAAGAAAAGGAAAGGGGAACACCATGCTGAAGGCCTTCTCGATTGTGTAGCGGCTAGGATGAGGTTGGGCTCTGGGACCTGCAACTGAAAACAGCGTATGAAAACAGAAAACCAGGATGCTTTAACCACCCTATGCATTTTGCCATCATTCTCTAGCCTCATGTCTGATTTTGATGCTTGTTGGTGACCTCACACATTAATTCACGCCAGCACCATGTCTGACTTTTGATAGCGTGTGGTAACCTCACGCATTAATAGTGCCCGCACAATGTCTGACTTTTGCTGTTCTTTGGTCACCCCACACACCTAGTTCAGGCCACAGGAGCACTCTTACTTGCTGAAAGTTACTCAGTCTGGAACATTCTTATTCTCAATGTGTATTACTGACTCATCCTTTAGATATTAATTCATTTATTTTCCTTCATAATAGGCTTTTCTTTTTATGGGCCTTTAATTTTAATCCATTTTAAAGGCAAATTTCTTGTCTGCCTTCAATATTTCGCTTGAGACTTTAAATTTGGATGACAATTTTTAAATATTTTTCTTAATGTCTTTTTAAATATATCTCTACCCTTCTTTAGAAAGTTTATGTCATTTCATTGATCTTCAGCTTCATGCATATCTATCCTCAAATATTTACTCATCCATGACTAAAAATATTTAACAATACTTAACAGATTTTAGAAAGCATTATTTCCAGTTGTGGGAACCATCTCACTGCCATAATGCTGCAAGTTTCACTGTAGGGTGTGTAATGGAAGTAGCTAGAAAATACATTATACATGTGTCTTTATGGAGTTAGTCTAGTATAATGACTGAGAAACTAAACCTGCAGATAAAATAAGTCCAACTTTTATTTCTGTTTTTGTAAATGTGTGTTTTAAAAAATTATTAACATCTCTGTGTTCTTTTTTTAATTTTTAAAATAGGGGCCAAAATACCTATCTAATAGAGTTTTTACAAAAGTAAACTGATTTAACATGTGTAAATAATTAACAGCTGTCTATGAAATTATGAACCATATTTTTGTAAATTATTATCATTATCACCATAAATCTGGAAATGTTCTGCTTTGCAGAAAATGAAATGACCCAGGATATAAAAGAAAATCCTAAACGACAATAATGCATCTGGAGGCATCACTCTTCAGTGATCAGTAGAATAGAATTGAGGACCCACATAGAAATGTGCACACCTTTAGCCACCTCATTTTAGATTAAGAGGCCAACAATACTCAATGGAGTTAAGACAGTATCATCAACAAACGGTGTTGTTTAAGTGGATAAGCTACATGCAGAAGAATGAAATTTAATCCTAAACTTTCACCCAGAATTAACTCCACTCTGAGTGCATAGTAGACTTCAACATAATTCCTGGTTTCCCAAATTTGATAGAGGAAAAAGTAGGAAATATATTTGAATTCATTGGCACAAGAAAGGACTTTCCCAACAGTGCCCCAGTAGCACAGGTGTTTATATCAACACTTAATAAATACATGCCCATGAAAATAAAATGGTTTTGTACAGCGAAGAATTCTGTCACTTGAGTGAAGATGCACCCTGTTGTAACGGTGGATGAGGGGATGACTTTACCAGCTATACACCAGACAGAGGGTTAATATCTAATATAGAAAGAATTCAAAACTTAAACACCAAGAAAACAAACATGGTGACTGGACTAAATAGAGAATTATCAAATGATGAAATGCAAACAACTAAGAAACACTTCTAAACATTTTCAATATCCTCAACCATGAGAGAACACAAATTAAAGGAAATTTGAGATATAGTCTCTCTCCAGTTAGGATAGCTAAGATCTCAAAAATGAATGAAGACATATGCTAGTATGGATATGGAGAAAGGAACACATTTATTCATGGGTAATAGAATTGCAAACTGGTACAGCCACCATCAGTATGGAGGTTCTTCAAAAAGCTAAAAATATATCACACTTGGAAACATCTTCTATTACCCTACTATGAGGATTGGTAGGAGGTGAGATGGATAATCAACGTGGCTGGTCTGTATCCTTGGTGGCTGTCTTCAGTATGTTTCCTCTGGATTCATTGTGTCCTGGCTCTACTGTGTGTAGTACATTCTCACTTCGCTTCCAGAGAAGAGACTTAGGTCTTTTGCAGGTAGAATGCAGCAATCACTTGCTTTGAGGCTTTACCTGATCAAAGTAGAATTTCAGCATATAATAATTTGAGAGGAAGATGTATGATTTACCAATCTCCAGAGTGTGCTTTGTATGCTGGGGTGGATTCTAAATAAGTTCACTAAACCCCACTTACTTTCAACTTTCTATTTTCCCTTTCTTTATTTCCTCTTTGCTCACAGTAATAGACTATATCTACACAACACTTAATATTACTTGCCTCATTTTAAAAAATCAAGGCAAATCCCTACTATTATATAATGTGTTCCATATACATGGTGTCCCATTTCATCTTCAGAATAATGCTGTGAGTCTGTGTGGAAGTTTGAAAGAAAATGGCCCAAAGGGAGTGGCACTATTAGGAGTTGTGGCCTTGTTGGACTAGGTCTGGTCTTGTTGGAGGAAGTGTGTCATTGTGGAGGTGATCTTTGAGGTCTCATATATGGTTAAGCCACACCAAGTGATACAGTTCACTTTCTATACAGGACTAAATCTCTGCACTGTAAGCTACCCAATTAAATGCTTTGTTTTATAAGAGTTGCCATGGTCATGGTGTCTCTTCACAGAAATAGAAACCCTAACTGAGACAGTCTTGAAAAATATATTTGATTATGCAAACGGAAAGTGGGAGAGATTAAGCAGCTTCACATTAACTAACAAGATAGAAGTAGTGATCTTTCTATCAGACCAACAATGTCTCTTTTGAATTTCTATATGTTACTTAAAGTAGCCAATTGTTCAAGAGTGATCATATTAATAGCAATAGGAGCAGCTTCATATTCAGCCTAAGAATTTGTTTGTTTGGGTTTTTTAAAAAATATTTATTTATTTATTATGCATACAGTGTTCTGCCTGCATAAATCCCTGCAGGCCAGAAGAGGGCACCAGGTTTCATTACAGATGGTTATAAACCATCATGTGGTTGCTGGGAATTGAACTCAGGACCTCTGGAAGAACAGCCAGTGTTCTTAACCTCTGAACCATCTCTCCAGCCCCTATGAGTTTGAATAAATTACTTTTCCAGTAGTCTGTAAGTCTCCTTTAGATGCCAGACTTCAGTAAAACTCACGTCAGATTGTTTCTAAACCAACAATACCTTGTCCGTCATTAACAATAAAAGAAGTAATAGAATACTCAAAAGATGTTCAGAATTAATGATTCCTTCCATGTTTGTATGGAAGTAAGTACAAGTTGATGAAATTCATAGGTTATAATTTTACAAACTTGCCTTGATTCATATGAAATTTCTGGGAAAGATAATACAGGGGAGATTAAATGAAAAGACAAGTAGTAGATGACTACAAGTCAGAGAAGAGCCGTCCTTGAAATTCTAAAATGTCCTTTTCCTTGTATCTTGTATTGATGTATAGTGTCCTAGAATAGCTGAGCAATTTTTCAAACACACATATGTACACACACACATAGATTAAAAACAAAGACACATGCATGAGTCTACAAAGGCATTGATGGCTTCTATCCGTAACTCCTCATATCTTTTTCTGCATAAAGCATTTTATATCTAAAATGGGGATATTGAAGGGTGATACCTTAGACAGTATGATCAAACAAGAGAAAAAATTAAGGAGATCCCAAAGAAACATTGTTAAATGTTTGACCTCCTCTAATCTGTACCTAGCTGTGAACAGAAGATATTCATAACTTTTAAAATTGGGATTTTACATTTCTTATAAGAATTAAAATAATTAAAATGACCCTTTTGCCCAAATTATTTGGTTTTTATTAGAATAACAGAAGTATGTGGAGCTGGAGACATGGTTCAGTGTTTAAGAGCACTGGCTGTTCTTCCAGAGGACCTGGATTTGATTCCCAGCACCCACATGGTGACTTACAACCCTTGTAACTCCTGTCCCCGGGAATCTGTTGTCCTCTCCTGGCACCATAGACACTGAATGTATGTGCATAGAATACATGGAGGAAAAACACCCATACACAAAGAAGTAAATTAAATAATTGAAATTACTTTTAAAAATAATAGAAATGTTAATGTGTTATTTGACAGGAAGAATGAGGAACAGCTACACAAAAAGTATACATAACATGTTAAAAACAAGTAGTTAACAATGAAAGATATTAGATGACAATAGGAAATTATTAGTTTAATAGAAACTTTAGAAAGTGCTCAGAGAAGGAAAATCTGGCATCAAAAATATTTCAGGTATTTTAAGTGAAGAAGTACTTCATAAAATAGATTTTTTTTTATCCAGATAAAGGTTAGAAGAGGTCTGACAGAGGTCAGAAGAGGGCATTAAACTCCGTGGAACTAGAGTTAAAGGTGGTTATGAGCCACTACACAAGTGCTGGGAATCAAACCCTGGTTCTCTGAAAGAGCAAAGTTTTCTAAACTACTGAGCCATCTCTATATTTCCTCTTTATTCTTTAACGAAATTACTCAGTCTGTTTTCAGACACCAAATCTACACTTTATGAAAACTCAGTACAGTACACTATGGAATTCTGTTTTCGTGTTTTCAGTCAGATTCACTAATCAAAAGTGATGCCAATTTTATTTCTTTATACAAACTTCCTTCCATCTGCAGATGAACTCTAGTTTTCATTTTATTCAGGTTTAGGTGGCAAACAAAAATATTAGAAACAAAATTTTTCAAGATAGAAAGAAAACAGCTGTGTTCCTGCTCTCCTCATTCTGATAGTTATCTAGGGAACAAATGCATGCGGTCTCACTGTTGATTTCATGACCTCATAAAAATTTCAGCATAATCTTAAACATTATTTTCATTCTCTGCTTTTAACCCCACAAATTTATACTTTGTCTTGGAAATAAAAGTGTAAAGTTTCTATTTCTTGTGTCCACACCGTCAGTGTTTTCTTGTCAGGTCTGTGTAGGTCTGTGTAGCTGGAGGTTTTGCAGGGGCATTGAACAGCAGGTGAGAAAGCGTGTTAGTCTTTATGCTCTATTTGGGCCTCTAAAAAAAACTCATTTCTTTCCTTTAAAATGAAATTCTAGTAAAGCTCTATTGAGAATTTGCAGTTGCTCGTAAATCTATTCAATTGAGTGATCCAAGGGCTTCTAGTTAGTCAGAAATCTGGAATGACAGATTTCTACTTGTCTTTGTGTAGACTCAGGGGGCATCTGTGGTGACTGTAACATGTTTCAGTGGAAATACTGCTATTTTTATTTGTAGTTTCCTTATCTACAATAAATTATCACCATCTCTTCAACTATAGATTTATAACCTAAGGAGTTGATTTGATGTCTGTGATAGACTCACCAAATTGGTGAAATACAAAAAAAAAATTGTTGTTATTTGACAATGTCAGTCTGTGTCCAATATTTGTCATTTCTTAATTTGATGTTAAGTAATATCAAAAGGAAATGATACCCAAAGGAAAATTATGTACCCAGCAATCAGAAGACTCATTATTAAGCTCATTTGCTTTTCTAATTTCTACTATTTTCTACAATTTACTAGTTTGAATTTTTAAACTGAGACCCATTCAATGTATTTGTTAAATTGTAGTTTACCCAGAAATGTGATGAATTGCTAGGTACATGTTGTATAAATCTTCATTTTGTTATACATGAGGCAACTATAGAATGTCCTGAGAAAAACTGAGTGTAGTCTATTGTATATAAATGTTTTAAGATTCTGTAAAACCTAAGATATTATTTTATTAGACTTTAAACTTTTCTTACTTTCCTCCAGAAATCAAAAATCTCAACGTATGATAAAATGTGGGCGTTTATGAGCAGCAGGAGACAGTCTGTGCTTGTCAAAAGCAATGAAGAAGGGATCCAGCGAGTTCTCACCTCGGATTATGCTTTCTTAATGGAATCAACAACCATCGAGTTTGTCACCCAGCGGAACTGTAACCTCACACAGATTGGTGGCCTTATAGACTCCAAAGGTTATGGCGTTGGCACTCCCATGGGTAGGTTACCTGGTAGCCACTCTATGTTTACTCATTAATCTTAGTTGCTCTGAAAAGAGGGGAGAGCAAGGACTCTACATAGTCCACAGAAAATTCCTTACCTATTACATCTTACCAATGATTTTTAATTTGTAAGTGAAAGTTAAAAGTTTGGACATGTGACAAGGAGCTAGGGAAGAGAAAAGAATATAATCAAAATATTTTAACAAATTGGACATGTATTTTCAAATGAACATGTCAAAAGAAAATTAATTTCTTTCAGATATCTAAGCAGCTATTTTTACTACACCTAGGTTGAAACATCTACAACATGTTCATCTTAGAACTATTCAATTCTCAAACTTACAATAATAATTATCATTGTTATTTTGTTTTTTTGAGACAGGGTCTCAGTCTTCAGCCCAGGCTTACCTTAAACTTACTGTGTAAGACATACAGATTTCAAATTTATATGCCACCCTCCTGCCTCAGCCTCCCAAATGAACTAATAAGGAATGTTGCAAATGTGTCAAAATTCATGGTGCCTGGCTTCAAACATTTTTCCTTTTTTAATCTTAGGAATGGATTAAATATTGAAAATTTTTGTTTGTTTTAAATTTGAAGCTTATGAATATTACTAAGTTATCTGAAAAATGTCACAATTTTTTCCTATAAATATTGTTTTACTCCAAAGAAAGTATTAGTCGCAGAACAGTTGACAGTGACGTGTCTGGGATATTTGACCCCCAGGATTAGCCGCCTTTAACATTTCTCCAATTATATGTTTTGAAATTATTTTTAGTCACAATAATAAAGTGAAATAAAAGTAATTTAAGGGGATATTATACTGTACACTTGTAGTTCTAAACATTCCTGAGGCTGAACGGAGTATTGTTTGAGTCAAGTCTGGAAAAGTCTGCAGGACACACCTAAAAATGAAGATGATAATTATAATATTAATAATAATTTCCAGGAAGAAACCAATGAGAATTTTTTAATGTATGTGCCCATACTTATAAGTTTGTATGCATTTATTCTTTAAATAAATAATTGCATTAAAGGATATATCATAACCTAGATGTACATGT
This sequence comes from Peromyscus melanophrys, assembly GCA_902168415.1. Taxonomy (NCBI): domain Eukaryota; kingdom Metazoa; phylum Chordata; class Mammalia; order Rodentia; family Cricetidae; genus Peromyscus; species Peromyscus melanophrys. Next base: position 22,700 of record CABHPR010094582.1, read on the forward strand.
AGTGAACAGAAAAAAGGGTTCCCAAAAGAGACTCATGCCTGGAACTTTAGAGCCTATGAATGAGTATCTTAGACAAAGTAACTCTGCAGATGCAATTAAATTCAAGTTATTGAAATGGAAATATTAGCCTGATTAATCACATTGGTCTAAATATAATCTTAGTGCTGTCAGGAGAGGCAGATGGGGGCTGGAATCATAGCAGGGATGTAAAATAAAAGAGGGAAAAGATGCAGAAAATGGAGAAGGGAGCAGACAGGACACAAAGTATCACCTGCTGGTGTTAAAAATGGACAAAAAGGTCTCAGATTCCAAAATGAAAACGACCTTTAGAAAGTCAGGGAACAAATTAATACAGAATGCACAGCCTTTCAGACAAGCCTACTGTAGCACTGACCTGAGAACTGTGAAGTAATAAACTGGTTTGTGGTCAAGCCACTGATTTTTTGATGGTTTGTCATAGTTGAGACAGGAAGCTATCAAGAAGGACACACAATCAGCATATATTAATTAAATTATTTTAGAAACAAAACAGGGAACACCCACTCACTGACTTATCACATTAATAAATAAACAAGTTATTCAAAAGCAATTTCAGAAGAATCAGTTCTGAGGAAGGGCTGTAAAGTTTTCGTACTCATGCAATGAACAATTTTTGTCTCTACCCTGTAAAAAGATGTTAATTTATATTACTAAAGAAAACATAAAGCAATGTAAATTTGATGAGCAGACACTACTATGTAATCTCACATATCAAGTTAGAACAAGTACTGTCTGCTGACAGTGTATGGTGCTTCTATTTCTTCAATTTTGTGCTGATCTTCTATCTTAGTTACTTGTCTATTGCTGTGATAAAGACCAGGACCAAAAGCAACTTAGGGAGGAAAGTGTTTACTTCTACTTACAGCTCCACACCACAGTCTGTCTCGGAGGGAAATCAGGGCGCAAACCCAGAGGCAAAGTCATGCAGTCCTTAGGAGTGGCTACTAAACTGCTCTTCACGGACTGCACAGCCTGCTTTCCATAGCCCCACGATCATGCTACGTTTGATCTGGGCCCTGCCTTCATAGATCAATATGGTGGAGGTATTCTCTCAACTGAGGTTCTCACTTCCAAAGTGATGATTGCATCAAGTTGACATAAAACTACATACATACAAACAAAGTAAGAGAACAAAACAAATTTTGACTACAAATCTGAAGTGCAATCTTTCCTTTTTTATAGCCTGTTGAACTCTTGGTTGATCAGATTAACTCTTGCCATTCTGGAAAAGGCTTAGGTATCATAGAATATCTTCATTAATACACACAAGGCCATGTGTCTGAGCAATTTATGGAAATTGATTTAGATTATGTCTCAGAAAAATACTTTTGGTTATTTAAGATTAGGCAAGAATTTACAAAATATTTCCAAGTTTTATAGTTATGCTTCTGTAATTTTAGTGAAAGGATATATGAATCACAAGTACTACAAAAATTTTTAGCACATTATTCTTTTTATTGTTAAATAATGAACAGATTTATTAAAATATCTTATTACTTCTGAATTATATTAAATTAACTTAATACATATTTGTCTCATTCTGAATGAAGCAAATTTAAGATGAGTAATATAAGTGCATATGACACTTTGCATTGAACTATATTTTATTTCTTTAATATATACCTTGTTTGTTTCTCTTTCATTTAATACAAGTGAGCTCTTAACTTCAGTGAGTTCTAATTTATTACAAAGAAAGAAGAATATCAAAATGATTTTTAAGCCTGGCATATCAAGAATGAGTTTCAATTCTCTGATAAACTTCATCAGAGAAATTTGATGTATGAACAGGTAGTTCACACTTGCCTCTTAAACATTTCACTCTGCCGGAGAATATTCCAGGCAGGAATTTATGACTTCCTATTTCACACCTCATCTAGAAGTAAGGTTTCATGAATTGTTTATAGTTGTTCAGTTATTAATAAACACAATGACACACAATTACACTTGAATGAAATAAGCTCTTATGCAGAACCATATCCAAAGTTTTCACAAATTTGCATTTGGTTCCTTGTCATGATCAATCACAGTGGAGACTATTATTATTGTATTTACTTTGTTTAAAATCTTTTTTACCCATAAGCTAACAGAAGAAAAAATTTAAAGGAATATATTAAGGCATGACAAAAATGATATTTTGGGTTTTTATTTTTTCCCCAGAGAGTTAGAGATAAATCCACAAAAAGAGAATATAATGCAGGCTTAAGTTTTGGAAAATTTAGCGCACCTACAGGGATTCCCTAGGAGTCTGACTTTGTATCTTTAGCAGCTACAATCTTCAATGACAACATTGTATTCTAGTGTGGACAGAGGAAGGAGCTTTCATTCTACTTTCATTCAGTTGTGTTTTTGCTTTTTTTATTACTTGGATTTTTCAATATTCTCCTGGAGTTTTATGTGTATGGGAAGTAAATTAACAAATAAAGCAGTATAATTTCTTTGATATGGGAAATTAGAAATAAGTCTGAAAATTAGACTCTGCCTGGCCGCCCCTGAATTTGTTTCTGTGTTTTGCAGAGACGCTAGCCTGCCCGGCTCCTCCTGCGTGCTTCACGGGGGCCTGCCGCTCCGTTCATCACTCCTAGTGTGATGATTACTGCCCACAGTGCGCTGTGAACGTGCTGAGTGGCCGGGAGAGAAGCTGTTTAATTAGGGCAGCCCTGTGTACACAAATACCTCAGTAGCAGCGACGTGAAGGCCAATGCTAAACAAGCACAAGCTGGTTTAATTAAGTGTGTGGTGGTGTTAAATCCCTTCCAGTTTCCTGATAGCAGCAATATTATTTTAATGTGACATTTACTGTGTAGTAGAAGTTGGAAGCCATGGATGTTTTTACACATAATATGTTGACTGAATTTCCTAGTTCACTTGAAATAATATTTCAGAAATGCTCTGGGAGTGGTAAAATTCAAAAGGCAAATCACAGCAGTTTCCATAAGGAATATTTAGGACTTGTGAGCGCCGTAATCTTTCCTCTTAATACACCATAGGTGATAATGTGCTTAAAAAAGCAGGGAGCATTTCTCTTTAATGGAACTTTTTTGCTCTGTACTAGAAGCTTGTTGGTTTCTCTTTTGGAAGATTGAGTGTGTATTACACTTTAAGGACCAGGCTTGCAAGCTGGTAGGAATGCTGTAGGTAGGGGGAAAAATCCACTAGGGTCAGATAGAATTATTATGGTTTGCTTTGCTCAATTTTTTTGATAGAAATATTGTAAACAGACTGGAGGGTCTCATTACTATTACTTTTTATAGCAATGGGGTAGTGACATGTTCCTTCCATTTGCAACTTTCCTCACAATTTTCATTGTATGTGAAATGTAAGGCCCTGGGAAGAACATGTGCAGAACTAGGCTTAAGCTGTGCATGCCATGTTCATGATGTCAGGAGTCTCTGTGACCGGGACAGTTCCCTTTTTATGTGCAGATTTAAATTCTACGTAATTATTGAATAACTGCTTCACAGTTAATAGATAGTATGTCTGTGAATATTAAACTAGTTGTGATATCAAGGGAAACATAGAAGACACAGGACCACACTCACCTGCAGTAGTTGAAGACTTCAACTAATGTTCACTGACTCAGGATAAACCAAGATTTATAATTTCAAGACAGAAAAGAATTTCAAGATTAGATTCTATGAAGCAGAGATGAGGATGAATCAACATATTTTAATATACTTTTTAAATTTGCATACAATATATTTTGGTTGTATTCTTCCCACTGTCCCATCTTCTCTCAGACTCCTCCTCCCTGCAACTTCATGTTCCTTCTCACTTAAAAAACAAAGAAAAAAGCACACACACTGCACAAAGGAAAATCACAAAGTCCATTTTGTGTTAGCCACTTGTTCTTGAGCATGCAGCCTGCCCTGTCACTCCAGTGAAGAAACCTGGTTTTCCCTCTTTCAAGAGCTATCAACTGCAAATAGCTACCTGGTGAAGGCTATGGGGAGGGATTTGTACCCATTTTCCTTTCTGCGTTCTGTGTTTTTGTCTGGCTTTACTTGTGCAGGTCTTGTACATACTGTGCAGGTCTTGTACATACTGTCACATATAGAACTGAGCATGAGGTAAAAGAAGGAAAGAAGCTCTTGGGAGGACAGTAAGACATTGCAGAGACCAAGGGTGTGGACTTCCCTGAGATGGCAGTTCAGTCTATGAGTCATATACAGCAGTGTTGCCCATGCTTTCAATTTCAGCACTTAGGTGGCAGAGGCAGAGGCAGAGGGATCAAAAGGAGCTCCAGACTTCCTAGGTAGATTTGTATGCCAAGGCTACACAGTGAGATTCTGTCTCAGAAAACAAACAATACAGATAACAAACAACAACAAAAATAAACAAAAACCATCAGAAACAAAAGAGTTATATGTAGGTTTTGAATCTATTATCTTTGAAGAGTTGTTGGGAAATCTCAATGAGATAGGGTGGTTACTGAGTGTCACCTGACAAGATTACAATTGATAATATCACATGGATGTGCAGGATAGCAAAACAAAGTCCATTATTGAAGGAAGTGACAGCTGGCGCTTACCTAGGGCATGAACCTAGAGGCAAGAGCTGAAGCAGAAGCAGAGGCCATGGAGGAGTGCTGCTCACTGACTTGTTACTCTGTGTTGCTCATCCTGCTTTCTTATAGAACCCCAGGCCACCAACCAAAAGGGAGACCCACCCATAATGGATTTGGCCCTCCCACATCAATCACTAATTAAGAAAATGTCCTACGGGGTTGCCTATAACTCGATTTTATGGAGGCACTTCCCCAGTTGAGGCTTACTCCTCCCTGATACTATAGCTTGCATGAAATTGTTGTAAACTTAGCCAGCACACTACCCAAGATCACATTCACAGAAGGTTGATTTGTAGCCACTTTAACTTACTTACATATGCAAGGAACATTGTCAGCAAATGTTGTTATTGAGTTGGAGCTCTTGTTTCTGAGCTGTCTCAGACCAAACTTTAGGGTAAGAGCTCCTGTCCTTTCCCAGGGCCTTTTAATTGTTGTTGTCTTTATATTTTGACTTAACATCACAATTAAAAACTACTGAATTTATATGTGGTAAATTCAAAGATGAAGTAGCCATATTTATAACACCCCAAACGAGAGTATGAAGAAAGTTTGAAGTTAAATTTGAAGAGAGTTTTTACTGTATATGCAGCTGTTAAATATGCTTCATCATCATCATATTTAATAATTTAGCTATAAATTTTACTCCTGTAAAAGATTTTGTATTATGAATGAAAAATATTTGTGTTAGTACTTCTTGAACAAGTTTTAACTTATCTGTACCCTATCAGCCTACATGCCACTATGAATTATGTCATTAAGTTTTATTATGGCAATACTGTACTCTTACATGTGAAAAATATGGATTCCTTTGTTTTGTTTCAACTTTTAGTGTTAAGTGAGATCTACTGCTTCTTTATTTCTCATTATTTAATGAGTAGGATATATGTAATTGGTACCAAAGGAGGCACATTGTTTGTTTGAGGCAGACGTCAATGTTTATAAAAATAGACATCAGTATGAGAAGCATGTTTTCTCCTGGTTCTACTCATCATCCATTTCTATAATTCCCAATTCATCATATAATAAGTACTGTAATATTCATCATTATAGATGCATGAAATTGCTGGCCTTCAGGTTTTCAGCTTTACTGAAATAAATGAATACATTTGTCTTTATTAGTTTAACATAATGCACAAAAATTGATGCAAATTATTCATCTTTCTGCAGGTCAACTCTTCCATTAAAATGCATTCTATTTTTCTTTGCATAAAGCAGTATAATTTTAATATTACTAAAGTGATTGTGTAAGAGACAATTGGAATATAATAATTTTTAGAAACTGAATTAGGCAAAAAGAAGTGAAATTATACCTGTAGATTCTATGTATTCCAGACATACTTCTTTATGTCTAGATTACATGTCACTAAAAACAGATGAGAACTCAATAAGTTTTGCCTGTTCTGCAGATGCTGACAGTCTCTGCATGCTGGAACCTAGAAAGCTTCCAGAGTAGATTTATGGAATAGGGAGCAACAGTGTGAGCAGCCTTCATTAATATTGTAAATAGTGACCAAATGTACCCAAACTATGTAGAAATGCATAATTCTCACAGAAGCAGAGCAACTTTTAATAGATTTTATATACAAAGTCAGGATCACTGAATTCCTTTAGTGTTCTGTATAGATCAGCCCAAGAACATGAATTCAAATTCTATTTTAAATTACTTTGTCACAGTGAACATGCCAAACAATCACCTTAGGGTTGCTGGGCTGATTATAATTATCCCTCCTATAAAAAAACAAATTAGTTGAAGGGTTAAACATATGAAAAGGAAAAGTCAAAGACAAATGGCTTGTATTTACTATTCTACTGTGATAGGAACATCCTTAGCAGGCTACATGGTACTCAAAGCCATCATACTCAAACTTACTCATATTCTAGTCTCACTTACATGTCAAGGTGTACTAGGGAGTGCTGTGTTTATGAATACATTTTATTTACCTCATACAAACATCCTTTGTGATCATTAAATATCTAAATATTATTTGAATATTTCTTCAAATAGATTGTATTATTTTATGCAGAGGTTGTATAGGGATTATTGTTTGTGATCTCCTACAGATAAATACAATTTCTATCCAAAACATTCTACTTATTGATATATAATACAGATATTTAACTTTGAATTTTATTATACATTTACTATTGTCAAGTAATATAAAGTATTTATCTCATTTTAACAATGTATTATTAGAATATTGTTATATATCAGAATAGCATTTAGTATAAAGCCAAGTTCACTGGACGATGTACAGTTCTTACATGCCCTCTACCCCCAAATATGCACAGCTTCCCTTATAATCACATACTTTGCCAGAACAGTGTATTTATTAGTTTACAGACTTATATTGACATATCAACACACAGGGTCTTTAGTTTACATTAGGATTGACTCAGTGTTGTCCAGTAATGGATTTGAATAGGTATATAACCATAAATGCTCTTCATTGTAGTATCACTGGGTAGCTTCATAGCCCTGAACATGACATGTATACTTTGTCTGTAAATCACTTCTTTCCCTTGAATTTCTTGGAAATCATTGATAATTTTACTGGCTACAAAGTTTCTCCAGAATTCCATGTGCTTTAAGCAGGCCTTTTCTGGTAAACTATTTTTCATATAGTAAGTTGTATATGCTTAAGCTTTACAGACTTTATATCTAATTTCTTTAGAGCTCTGAGCACTACCTGTTTCCTGATTGTACCATAGTTTATTATCACACCCATCTTCCAGATGATATCTTGCTTGCTTCTAATATTTATACATTTTTCATAAAACTCTGTACACATCCATGTACAGACTTTTGTTTAAATATAAATTTTCAACATCTTTAGGAAAATACAAAAAGTCATAATTGCTGAATGACATGGTAAGAAAATGCTTGGAATAGAAAGATGAGCATAGTGTGATTTGATTTTGGAACTGGATATTTGTCCTGCAGCTCTAAAGCACTATGCAAAATTTTAAGCAAAATCTGATGTTCATTGATTTGCACCTACCAAGTAAGTGACATGATTACTGTTATAGGCAGCATGAAGGACGTCCCAGTGCCCCCAACAGATTGACATTCTATGATGATAATACAATAAACTGATAAATCAGTTTTCAATATGAAATTACTCTTTCATGTTTCACTCCTAAGAATTTCTTATATTCTTATCATATTAAAGAGTTTTAATGGCTTATAAGATACAAAGAGTGAGGAGCAGATCCACACCTACTTTGTTGTTATGTACGTATAGTTAGGAATGAGCTCATGCAACGTGTCATGGCCACATACAGTAAATTCTGCATTTCAATGTATAATATTAAGATGATCACATATGATTAGTAAATATGTTAGATAATGATTTAATATATGTATTCCTTGTTCATAATCTTAAGTATGTAAATTGTTGAAGGTAAAATAATAAGCAAATGTTATTTAATGTCTGAATGCATTTAACACATTCTGTATGTTTATTTTGTGCCAGGAACACTGTAAGCAAAACATATAAAGTGTTTATAATTACATAATTTGTACTCTGTTGGAGTAGATAGTTATTAATCAAATATTCACAGATTTCTAGTTTTAAAAATAAACAGACCAATTCTATATAATAAGAAAACAAAATTATTATGTTTTCAAACACCATAGTAATACAATGATATTGAATGTAATTAAATTTAAATAATTTAGTAGTACATCTGCATTAATATTTCAAGGGGATCATCAGGACCTCAGAGGTCACAAGATTCTGCACCACTGAGGAATCATGGTGTGGTTCTAAACTTAGAACCTTTCACCATGGAGAGACTAGCTTGAAAATAAGATTTTAAGATGCTCAAAAATTGTTACGCTTATATTTATCAAGTACACACATCACCATAGTAATTAGAGGGTCCATTTATAAAAATGAATATAGCCAAGGAAAGCTGTCAAGTATAAAAGTTGATAATTCTGGCTCCCCCACCACTACTTTTTTTTTTTTTTTGCTACAAGAGCTTTTAATTATCAAGGAACAGACCAAGAAAAGTCTGGTTATTAAAAGAAGTACAGGAATTTATAAATACATCTATCACCATAGTGCTGAATTAAATTAATGAGAATTGGATAGGATTCATATAGAATATTCTCCTGCTTACTGCCAAGCATGACAACCTTAGCTAGATTTCGAGGATCCATGTGGCTCTTAAAACTCATCTTCTGATCTCCATACACATGCTGCAGCACACTGTAATCTATACATGCAAATTCATGCATGCATACACAGAAAATAAATATGTTTAGAAGAAATAAAGCAAATAATATGTAGTTGTTTACCTTCCTAGCACTCACAGAGTCTAATCATATGCTAACTTAAAGGAATTCACAATTGGGGGTTATTTTTTTTAAACAGTTGGTAGACTAACATCTTTCAGAAAGGAAGAATAATTACAACACAATTAAAACTCTTTGATAGGAGTATGTAGAATTCTTTATGCTAAAAATCATGGCATAGTCACTTACTCACCAGTATGTACAAACTGGTAGAGTACATAAATGCACAGTATTTGAGTAATCAAAATTAACATTAATATTTTAATTCATGAAAATATCCTTCTGAAACCAGAAAGAGCAACTAGTACCTAGATGTTATCTAAATTTGAATCATGGCCAGCAGAGCATATAGTCATGATAGCTAGATAAATAACAATATAAAGTAAAGGAAACCAAAGTCTTTCAGGAAGGATTTAAAATTGCTTGTCATGAAAATGAGCAAGACCCAACATTCCCCTTAGACACTTAAAAAATGTCAAAAGACTTAAGTGTTACTGTGGGAAAAAGCTATATTTGGGTTTTCTTTCATACATTGGTTTCGTTAATCTTACAATATTTCTTGTTGTCCCAAGAGTTTTGCACACATTTAGTTTTAGGCATGGAGACCTCAGTGGCACCGAAGTACACACTAGACAATGATTCATAAACGTGTGGGACAGCAGACAGTAGTGGGGCATGGTGACTGAAGTCCCATGAGCGCCACATACAGAGGCAGGAGCATAATGCTGATGGAGACAGGCACAGCAATCTCAGAAGGAGTAGCACATTTTCGACAGAGGGGAAAGATGTAATAACATTAGTAATTATTGTTACTGAAGGCTGTAGTTATAAATAAATAGTAATTATTCTTTTTTCAAGGCAGTAAAAATTGAGCTCAATAGAAAAGATATAGCTGAATTTTTTCTTTGTCCCACCCGGTCCTCAGCTACTCAGTCCCAAGTAAAGACCCAAGGCTTATATTAATTAAAACTTTTGGCCATTAGCTCAGGCTTTCCATTGACTAGCTTAAACTCAGCCCATTTCTGTTAATCTATATGTTGCCACGTGTTCCATGGCTTTACCTGTATGCCATTACATGATACTTCCTGGATGGCAGGCTGGTGTCTCCTGACTCAGCCTTTCTCTTCCAAGAATTCTCCTTGTCTGTTTATCCCACCTATACTTCCTGCCTGGCTACTGGCCAATCAGCATTTTATTTATTTATTTGTTTGTTTTATTTATTTATTTGTTTATTTATTTATTTGTTTTATTTATTTATTTATTTGTTTGTTTTTTATTTATTTATTCGAGACAGTGTTTCTCTGTATAGCTTTGTGCCTTTCCTGGATCTGATTCTGTATACCAGACTGGCCTCGAACTCATAAAGACCCGCCTGCCTCTGCCTCCCGAGTGCTGGGATTAAAGGCATGCACCACCACTGCCCGGCCTCAGCATTTTATTTATCAACCAATCAGAGCAACATTCACAACATACAGAACATCCCATAGCAAAAAAGACTTTTCAGAAATATTAATAGATATGAAGGAACTTTTCTTCATTGATTGTTTTTTTGTTTGTCTTATTATATTTATTAAGAAAAAGAAAAGATATACATGATAATAGAATTCTGCTGCCCCAGCTGGATGGATTAGGTCCAACTCCCACTGTTAGACCTTAAAGAAAATAAGTTGAGAGCTCTCATGGACATATAGTGATATAATCCATGTGTCATACCCCCGTGAACTTTGACTCTGAATAAGATAACAATAAATATCCATAGAACTGATGATATCAAATGACAGCCTTCATTAAGAGATAGAGAACAACAGTGAAAAGCCCATACATATTACAAGTATTTTTTCTGTTTGCTGTTTAATGAATAGCTAGAACCATTTATTTTGCTCTTACTGTGGATTAATAATCAAAACTCTTTCATTCACAAGTTACTTAAAAAAGAAATATAAATCATATTTCAAAAAAAGGTATGAGTCAAGATTCAGTTTGGGAAATATCATTTTGAGTTCCAAAAAACAATATTTATTGTAGCCAGAAGTTTTTTCCAGTCCCACCCAGCCCTGCGGTGGGGACAAAACTCTCTCACCCACAGTCCCACAGCCACTTATGAAATAATCCTGAGAGGCTTAATATTATTTACAAACTGTATGGCCTATGTCAGGCTTCTTGCTAGCTAACTCTTCTATCTTAAATTAACCCATTTCTATTCATCTATCTTTTGCCACATATTCTGTGGCTTTACCAGTCTGCTGACAGGTTGTTTCTTGTGTGGCAGGCTGGCATCTCCTCTGCCTCTGTCTTTCTTCTCCCCGTCTGTCTCTTGAATTCCTGCCTGGCTATTTCCTGACTCACCATAGACCAGAGCAGCTTCTTTATTAACCAATCATAGCAGTGCATATTCACAGTGTACAGGAAGATATCTCCCAGAAATTTATGGAAAAGATTACCTCATTTCTGATCTTTTTAATTAGTCAATTAATATCCAATTCTAATTTGAAAGTAAAGAAAAATGAAAAAGAGTGATGACATATGTCTGTGATCTTGGCAATTTGGGAGACAGACAAAGGCTGGAGAGTTATGAGTTAGAGGCCAACCTGGACTACACGATGAATAAAGAAACATTTAGTAGGTTTGTTGGGAGATGCACTGAATGTAGCTTTTTTTTCTTAAAACACAGTAACTATTAGAAGGCGTCATGAAGAAAGCCTACCTTCATATTGGTACGCCTCTGCCAGCATTAAAGTCATATGAAGTCCATTTATCTCACTGCTACTGTGTTATTAAGATGCACTGGAAGAGTATAAGGAAAAATGTACGGAGAATTAGAGGGCCTTGTTATAGTAAGTAATGCAATGGATTATGTCCTGCAGGCTTACACTTTGGAACAGACTATGCATGCTGTGAGTTATGCACAGGTAAGGCAGAGAGAACAGTATAAAGGAAGATACAGGGGCAGGAACAAAAGCAAAAGATGGTTAGAGAAGATAAATGTGAAGACCAGTGAAGGGAAGAGAAGGTATAGGGAAGAAAAGAAACAAAGTAAACGAAGGAAAGGGCAGGTACAGCTAAAAGGAATGGGCAGGTAGGGATGGAGGAAGGACAAGAGGAAGGAAGAGAGGAAGAAAGGAATTATTTCTCATAATAAACTCATAAATTAGCTCAAGATATAATTTGTAATCTGTTTACTCTTCCTAAAAAGCTTTACTATAGTATTTGAAGATATTTCATGAAGTAATACGTTTACATAGTTATTTCATATGAATTTAATAGTTGAGATGTTATGAATAACTTTGTAGCTGAATAAATGCTAAATTGGTAATATTATGCAATTTTCTGTGTGCATACATTCATTGTCATTGCATTTAGGGTAGTCCACCATCCATGTCCTGACCAGGCACAACCCTTCTCTTCTCAGCTCAGATAAGCTCAGGTGTGCTTAGGGTGGTCTGGCTACAGACTGAAATAGTCTGTATACCTTCTGTGAGGGTTCATTTTTATAGTTCAAATCTTAAATATCTGACAGTTCAAAACACTTCCATGGAGTAAACATACACGTATGTTTTCTTCCTCATGACTCTTGGATTGTCCCTCTCTCTCTCCCCTCTTATGTAAGCTAGGTAAAAAGCATATATTTTGTTAACGTGAAAGGAGATAATTTCAAAACTACAATGTTCCTTTCAGGCTGTAGAATGTATATGGTAACTAAGCAATGTCCCAAGAGAGGAAGAACAGAAAAACAAAACAAACAAACAAAAAAACTAATGATCAGAATTTTCATCATGAAGATTCAGAGACTAATTTTGGCTTCAAGAAGTATTTGTTTTCTTCTAAAAGAAAAGGCGTGATGTATCTACCCACATCTCACAAATGATGAAAGTATCTGACATTTTAAATGAATCTGGAACTAGAGACATCTGTTACTGTAGACACTGAAGCATCCCAGACACTTGTCTGTGTCTTGTTTCATTCATGTGTAGTTATCTGCTCTTTGTGCATTGGTGGTTTCACTTTCAGATGTGAGAGAATTTGTTATGGTAGACACATTTATGGTTTACTATAAATATAAAATGTAAAGAAACTTTTGAAAATTACACCGCTTGGTGGACATGGTGTACTAGGGAGGTAGAGCCAGGTTGATTTCTGTGTTTTCAGTACTTGAGAGGCAGAGGCAACTGGATCTCTAGGATTTGAGGTCAATCTGGTCTACATAAATGATTTCTGGTCCAGTCAGGGTTGCAAAGTGAGAACTTGAGAACTTGCTACTTTTGTACAAGAAACTTTGTAGTAATGTGGCTCCTCATGTCCTTAACTTCAATGTCGTCAGCTCCTTACTTTCGAGTTGTAGGCTGAGCTAGCCTGTGTTTTAGTAGATTTCCCATTACTTTGATAGAATACACTGACAAAAGAAAGTTAGAAAGAAAAGGTTTATTTTAGCTGACAGTTCAAAGTATAATCCGTCACCATGGTGGGGCAATCAAGGTGGCAGGAGCACCAGGTCATACCACACCCACAGTAAGAAAACTAATAAATACAAAAGCCGATCTTTCTCCATCTTTACAGTCCAGGATCCCCACTCAGGGAAGGATGCCACCCACAGAAGATGGGTCTTCCTACATTAACACAACCAAAATCATAGACTACAGGCATACTCAACAGCCCAGCTCCCAAGTGATTCTATATCTCTCAAGCTAATAATTGACACTAACTGTCATACTCGGCAAATGGTTCTTGAACTAAGCTTGTGACTATTATCGTGTATTTCATTGTTGCTAAGTGCAAGGCTGTGTAGATAAATGAAGACACTCCTGTTCTTTGATCTCAGTATGTCTTTGAGATACCGTGACTCAATGTTCTGTCAGCGCACATTTGATGTTAGCTTGTATTGCAGGTAGAATCCTTCCAAAAGAGCATCACGTTGTGTGTCAAGGAGGTAATAATTGAAATTTGAAGTCTTTGTCTTAGTTTCTTTTCTACTGCCATGACAAAACACCCTTACCAAGACAGCTTATTGAAGAAAATGTTTAGTTTGAGGATCATGGTTGCAGAGGGACACAGTCCATGACCATCATGGCAGGGAGCAAGGCAACAGGCAAGCAGGCATAACACTCATGCAGGGTCTTAGAGATTACACCTTTAAAAAAAATTAAAGTATAACGTCTTTTTAAATTTTTATTTATTTTTCCAGTTATCTATCTATCTATCTATCTATCTATCTATCTATCTATCTATCTATCTATCTAT
>CABHPR010094584.1:0-20578 GCA_902168415.1 Peromyscus melanophrys
TCCCCATTCATCTTCCCTAAGGATCCTTTATTGTCTCTTTAAGCTTGTCTATGTTCTGACTTCTCATCCTTGTGGAAATAGTATTCAAACAACTATCTTACTCTGTCTGGAGCTTGTGATTTTACATGACCTTACATATTTGTTAAGAGTTTAAATGTATGTTTTTCTCTTAATATTTCCACTGTCGATTTGTTTTATCCATGTGAGTTATAGAAAGTTGAACACACAAAAAGAAAGCTACTTTTGCCCACACAGAAGAAAATCTTTTTACAGAAATAGTAGTATTTAGTTAATTAACAAATCATGTGGAACTCAAAATACCAAAGACAACTGAGGGACTTAGAGATAATTTATACATAAATTGTGTGTGTGTGTGTGTGTATGTGTTTGTGTGTGTGTGTATGTGTGTGTGTGTGTGCTACAGACATTGTTGTTCCTCAATTACATGACAATATGCTGATATAAATCTGTGAAGTATTTGAATCATTTTTTTTCTTTCTCTATCAGATACACATATCATACACATGACAATATTTCTCCTTGGAGCACAAGAAAGCCTTATAGAATATTTCACTTTTATAATTCCAATTGCAGCTGCAGCACGAATGTGGAAATCAATGTCCAGGGGAGTCCAGGCAGCACTGAGTCTATTAATTTACTAAAATCTAGAAGAGTCAAATGCATTTTGGCACCATAAAAAAATTGACATAATGAGGATATGCACAATACAACTAACATTCAAGTCACGTTCAAAACAGTATGGAGTTTTTAGATTAATAACGCTGGCCAGTGGCATGAAAACTATTCGAACTAGGTGGGAGCATCCTTCACTAGTGTCTGCCTCCTCTCTCTTAAAAGAAAAGGGCCATATTTAATTGAGGTGGTGTAAATCACTTTTAATGAAACCAACCACATTGTATGTACAAAAATTGTTTTCTAACAAATACCATCTCATATTTCATAAAGGCACCATCAGATAATTTTTTATATATTACACCTAACTATAATATGTAGTAACTTTGACATCCTCCTTTGGCTCATGAAGCTAACCAGCACTGTTTTAGTAATATATCACAATTCTGTCTTGTCCTTGTTATAAAGGAAGAAACCTTGTTTTAAATTTTTTAATAATCATTTAAATTTCATTTTCCATTTTATATGGTAATTCAAACTTAATATTTATTGGTGTAAGTGTTCTTTTAAGGGACATATTCCATGATTTTTATAAGAAGCTAATAACTGTGTTTTCTAATGTAAGCTAAGCTTTGTGAATACTACATTGCTAAGCTAAGCTAAGCTTTTTAAATATAGTAATAAATAGTTTGTAAAACTTTTTTCATTTTTTAATTCACATTAAATTCTGTTAAAGGATTAAGTGTTAGGTTTAGGGTTCTGTATAAACCTTTTTAGTGATTTCCTGCTTTCACTTTATTTGTCCAGAACCTGGAGCTACATCTGATAGACAAATGATGAACTGACCACATGCTTAGGGGTTTGCTGCACATGTTTTTCTTTTTTATATTTGTTCCCGTGACTCATCCCAGCTCTGAAGCCAACCTCAGTAGTTGGGATTTCCACAAAATTTTAGTGTAAAAAGACTATTACAAAGATAATGAAGTAATAAATATTTCATTTCCTCACAATACCATAATGAAGCATAGTTCATTTTTAACTGAAATATTCTCTCTCTTGTTTTCTTTTTCTTTTTACAAAATTCCATTCATTTCTGTCTTCAACTTCTCTTCAATTTTACTTTTTTTTTTTTGCTTTAGTTCTCCAAGGCTCTCAAGGATGTTTTTTTTTTCTAATTTTATTTTTTTTATTTAAGAAAACTTTTTATTCATTTTATGTACCAATCACCCATCCCTTTCTCATCCTTTCTCCTGCTCCCCTTCAGCTCCCCCACCCCACCTCAAGGGTATATGAGTAGCTACACTCCCCTAGTAAAACCTCCAAACAAGCTCTTAGGACTCTTAAACAACAAAAATCCTCCAGTAATGTTTCTGTATATCTATAGCCAACTGATTTTTGAAGAAGCTACCAAAAGTGCACATTGGAAACAAGACAGAATTTTTGACAAACAGTGCCAAGGAAACTAGTTATCTATCTGTGAAAGAACAGAACTTAATAGCTCTCTTTCTCTAAATACAAACCATATCTAAATGCTGTTTTTTAATCTGAGTGCTAGTATGAGGGTCTGTTAACGCTGTGACCATCCTTAAGGTTTTCCTCCTCTTTCTGTGTTCTATTTGTATTATATGATATGTATATTGTAAGAGTATGGGAAAGATAATTTTAAAATGACTTAAAATAAACTTTATATTCTGTTCTGTGATTAGCTCAGTAATGGAAATTATGGCAATTTCTTTTAAACCTTTTATATATGAAAAGAATAAGCAGATTTGAGCCATGGAAGGGCAAAACATATGTACCTGAAGACAATGACCAAAGACACAATAATGAGATAATTTTCTGTAAATTTTTAGAGAGAAATTGAAACAAAAAATTAACAGTTTAATTAAATTAAGGGTATTTTGTAATTTGTTATTGAAAAGAATAGTGTTATATTACAGATGTATTCATTGCTATAAATACAAATATATTCATTACTACAAATTACTACAAAGGAATGTGTACTTCATTGGTTTTTACTTTTCGTCTAATTTCTACTTTAAACTTTCTATGAAGTTGCTATTTTATTTTTCACTTTCTTTTGTCAAGTATAATTTACGTAAAATAATGTTTTACCAAATGTTTTAGAAAAATTGATTTTACACAGAATACCACACTATATTCTTTCAACAGTAAATTAAATTGTGTGTAGCTTAAGTTACTTCATCTACATCACGTGCAAAGATTTTTCAGTAACCTTGGCCCAAGGACATATACCCTGAGGTGGTGGTAATTGCAGAGTACTGCTGTGGACTATAAAACTATCTTTCTTCTGTAATCCTTTCCATGTGGTGTTCACACAAAGACTTTAGTGTTCAGAGACAGAGCTCGTTGCCTACACTAGTGCAGTCTAGCCTCTCTCTTACAGGTTACCTTCATCCTGGGTATCTTTGATCCGAAATCCCCCTGCTTTTAGAATGCCTCAGGCAAGGTGAGCCCGACAGCCACCAATGTTTTCCTAACACTTCTCTTCTCTCTCTCTTTTGAAGCCATAACTTATTGTGTCTGTATAGTAAGTGCCTTTTGTATGCCCTCTCTTTTGGTCCTCTCTCACTTTGCTTGAGCCACACAGGTAGCAGAACGTCGTCGTCGCAGTTAGCAGAATGTCACACTTAGCATCTGGAAGAGTGTCAGCGTTAGTTTTGCCATTTTCATCCTGCTGAGGTGAGACTGGTCTATCAAATAAGATGTGTAGTGAATTACAATAAGGGCAGAGTAAAGTCCTAGGCAAGGATCGGAAAGTGTGGTATAGTTTCCATTTTCCGGGGTAGGCTTTTGGAAGCTCTTATTGTTGTTGCAAAACAGCATGTTGCCAGAGAAACTAACATCCTCTGAGAGGCTAACCCACACAGATCCATCTAGAGTAGATGTATTAACAGTAAAACTTAAGTGGTCTCGTGGCAGAGACCAATGAGGCCACATCCTTAGACTCAGTGTAAAAGAATTATGCCTGCCTTCTTAGGAACTTATGTTTCATGGCAGCACTGAGTTTCAAAGAGAGCTCTCACTATATTTCATAGGTCTGATGTGGCTGAAGTGCACAGAACACAGTTCTATGATTTCATCTGAATTGTCTCATTGACTCTTACAATAGAAAATTTTAATTACAAAGTCTGAATGAGTCCTTGTAACAGTTTGAACACTGAAGCAAAACCTGAACAAATCACGTGCCTCAAATTAGTGAAAATGTAACTTTTGAAACCAGGAAACATTTCCTGGCATAGCTGATGTTTGCATTCAGAGTACTGGAGCTCAAGGAGCCTCTGGAAGAAGAAGAAAACAGAAATGTGCAACAACCATGCTTGTCAAACCAGGATATAAGACTGATAAGGAGAGCCAACCATTCCTGGGTATCCACGTACCAAACACCTGTACCGAAAGTATTGGATGCTTACATATATTTTATGAAAATTGGTCTTTTTTCCATATCATCTCTGTCGACTGTTTTCTATATATTGAATCAACCCTAGATTACTTCTCATACCTGATATATCACAAATTTTCTGTAAACAATTACATGGTATAGTGACAAGTAAAATTGTCCCATGCTAAATTTATACTTAGGATGTAGGTTTCTGTCTACTTTTTAAACCCTTTTTTACATATATAGTATAAATGAAAATTTCTCATTTGAGATGACACTGTTACCTCAGAGTCAAAGACCATCAAAGAACACACCAACACCAAGCATGAACAGCCATTTCTCTTTTAAGTTATTTATCTGAGTTGTCCAAGAGAATTCCAAAACTTTCCAGGATATAGCTAGTGCCTTTGGTTGTCTTCTAGAAGTGGAAGTTACATATCCAATCACTTCATACATAGGGACCTGAGTCCCTTGAGCTGAAAGTGACCTGAATGCCTCCTCCTGAGGATGAATTTTCATGGTACCAGATGGCATCATGAAAGTTCAAAAGCAGGGAAGCAAAAAAGAGTCCTACTCAGCCGTAATACCTGTGAACCACAACCATCACCAGTAAGTATGTCATAGTAACCCACAGGGTACAGTAGTATCATA
This sequence comes from Peromyscus melanophrys, assembly GCA_902168415.1. Taxonomy (NCBI): domain Eukaryota; kingdom Metazoa; phylum Chordata; class Mammalia; order Rodentia; family Cricetidae; genus Peromyscus; species Peromyscus melanophrys. The sequence continues at coordinate 4,688 of CABHPR010094584.1, forward strand.
CATATGTTGGCAGTAAGCAACAGATCTTTAATTAGACATAGTATTTGTTCAAGAGGGAAATCATACTTTGTACTGGAAACCTAACCAACTAGATAGTGTTAGTGACGTCACAAATCTTGGGGTAGAATCTACAAACCACCACTTGAAAAAAAAAACAGCATAATCCCATACTACACACTAAATATTTGTTCTTATACCCACAGATATGTGTCATCATCAACTACTGTCAACAAAGCTTCTCTTTGCAATAGATGCAAATGGGTGGCCATTATAGAAAACCACTGTACGTCTTTGTTCTTTAAATTTGGTTGTTGGTTGAGTCTATAAATTATGAGACCACTGGTGGAGAGGGAATACTGTTTTGCTAGAAAAAAATCATGCTCCTCTCTTTATTACTTTGTAAATGAAAAGCATCATGTATTAAATGAGATTCAAAAGCTAGGCCAAGGCTCTGGGCTTAAGTATATTAAAGTCTGGATCTGAGTACAGGCATTGGGTCTCCAATGTCCTGTACCTCGGGTTTCTGTAACTGCAGTATGAAATACCTTCAAATTGGAAGGCTTTAAACAATAGTAATTAATTCTCACAGTTTTGCTGCTAGAAATCAGTATGTAAGAAGGGTTATTCACCCTTGGAAACTCCTTAGGGAATCCTTCCTCTTCCAGTCCAAGCTCAGCTTGTGTTCTGCCATCTTTGGCATGCCTTTCTTTGCAGCTGCATCTCTGTCTTTGTTGGCCTGTTGTCTTATATTTGTGTTTGTGCTCATCTTTATTTCCTTGATTGAGGGTTGTCCCAACTCCAATATCACTACTAATTATGATTCTATGTCTGAAAATAGTTGCATTTGGATTACTGAGAGTTAGGGTTGCAATATACGCATTTGGAACCAAAGATGTGCATAATTCAACTCATGGCATTGCAATAGATCTGAATCATAATATCTTCAGATATATAAATCTTACATTATTGGTTTAACTGTCTCGTGGTTCACAGTTTATTAGAAATTAAAACAAGCCAGCTTCATAGGTATAACACCTTACATTCTGTTTTCCTTTTCCTATATTTTGTAATATATCACACTGGATATTAAACTAGTTTTAATAAGTATATCATTCACTATTATTTTATCATACTTAATAATTTAAAATATATATTTAGCTTCTCACAGTCTATCAGATAAGAAATCAACACACATTTATATTATGTCTATTTTTCTTTTAAATCATTTTATTTGATATTTACTATGGCAACTACACATCAGTCTCAGTAAATCATTTAAGATTTTGGAGAGAAATAAAATGATAATCTGATATAGTAGTTTCATTAAGAAGGTACCAGGTGTACATGCAGATTATAAATAGATTTCCTATAGTAAGCATTTCTTACAAGGAGACAACTGTCAAAGAGCTCAAACAAGAAAATATTATCCTGTTGTTAGAAAGTATTAAAGTCCTCCCAAAATGAAGAGAAATGAAATAATTAAATTACATAAGTGTGGAATGTTAATTGTATTCACATTGTTAGAATCCCATCATTCTAACTGTTTTGGTTAATTTAGTTCCTGTTCTGTAAAATAATTTTTAAACCACACTCAAAAAAGCATTTATATTCCTAAATACCAATGTCACCTCTGAAGAGCTTTTAATCTCTTAATATTTTGTGTTACTTCAGATGTTGTAATATAAGATATGTGCTAAATAATACTAAGTGAAACTGACATTGCCTCAAACTTCCTATAGGCAATAACTAATCATTTCCCAAATATGTACATAAAAGTTGCATTCTAACTGAAGTTACTTCAAGAAATACCATTTTATAGATGAAAAGAAACTAATTTAATATTCCAGATATATTTACTTTCTCCTAATTTCAACTCTGTATACTTTGGCTTAGAATTCTTTAAAAGGTTGGATTTTAGGATACATGATCTGTTATATTTTGAAGTGATGGCAATGATCAGGATAATAACCTTAGAAAGAAGCAATAAAATCAATTTTTTCCTTCCTAGATTATATACTAATTGGGAGAGTGAAGTGAACAAAATAACAATGACAAGCAATAGGCTATAAAGACAAAGAAAACAGAAACTAAAATCAAAATTGGTTTTTCAAGGACCAAAAATACTCTGTAGCTCATCACACAGTAATGGGTAGAAATGTGAAGTGTCCGTACCTTCTCTATAACAATAGGTAGAAGACAATGTTAGAAATTTGGTAATATTACATTAAATAATCCTCTCAGTTGTGTTTAATGAACCTTAAAGAAAATTGCATACAAGAATTTGAAAGTATACATTGCTGGCTTTTTTGAAAAGCATATATTCCTATTTTATGATTACTTAATAATATGTGGAAAGCAGATTATATTCTAGTGTCTCTTAATGAATATGCAATTATGTTCTGTAGAAATATGCATGTAAATATTTAGTGCACTACAATGTCTAGGACATCTTCAGCCACAGATAGTTCACTAGGTTTATTGTACCTGGAAGTAATTCCTAACTATTGAGTGTATCTTAAATACAATTAAACAGCTATTGTTTTTCATCAGTATAAGTGCTACTATTTGATGGTTATACATGCTTCATCTGTATTATCTCATTCATTATCTTTTTAATGATCTAAAATAATTAGCACCCTCTGTATTTAACAGACAGAGTAAAAGATAATCATAAAAGGTATGAATTTCATTCATTCAAATAGGTACATGAAAAGGAACTTAAACTTAGTATTTATACACTCTATAAGAAAAAAATTTATATATAGTTTCTATCATGTAAAGAAACATTAGAATATAAGATAATGGAGCAGAGTTTGTAGCTATATGTAGTAGTTAGCCATTGAGCAAACATTTTCTTCTTTTCTATGTTATTTTTACTTCAGTTTCTTGTTGACATTTATTGTCTCAAGAATGCCAAAGTCCATCATATGCAAGGCTTGTTCATTTTGTAATCCTTTCCAATAAGTGCTTTACACATTTTATTCAGTAGCTGGAGTATTTTGGTTCTCAAATAGAATCTATGTCATTATTGATTTCTTTCTCCTTTCTTAAGAGGAAATCAACTTTCCCACTTGTGTTTATTTTTAGAGGTTAATAATCAGATTGAGTGGTTAACAGGATGTTTGCTTCTTGTGGTTTCTGTGCACAGGGCTGAAGCTTCCGGCCATTCAGGGAGGCATCAGATATGAGGGCATGCTATTCCCATTTTGAGGGTAAGAAATGAGCACACAAGTAATAAAGAGGTAAGTAATCTGAGAATATTTATAGCAGCTACAATGTTCAATTTTGACCTAAGACATTTCCCAGAACAGCAGCTCAACCTCACACTGAAGATTTATAAAGGTTCAGATTGGCCTCTTGCAACCACAAATCTGCGACACATATATTTAATTTCCTTTTGCTCTATCCCACGCCAACCCTGTCATTGTCAAGTAGCTACTAGTAACAGGGACAGCAAAGCAGGTGGGAACTTTCATTAGCCTTAAAACTATTATCAGAGGCACCCTCTTGATCCAATCAAAATTCCAGATACTTTTCTTTAAATGAAGCCTTTGTCTTCTAATTTTGTAACGGGAAAGATCTCTTAAAATTCAAACTGGAACACAATTCAATTTTAATCTTTTGAGATACAATGGACTTTGATTAATTAATAAGCAACTGAGCCCCAATCTTGTTTCTTCATTTTGACAATCAACCCAGGACTTCTTACTTTGATTTGAATGGCTTTTCATGTAACTATGCCAATTTTGTGGTTATCATTTTTTGATTTAGAATTGCCCTGTTTCATGCATTTTCCTTCTTAATGTCTCATCTTCCTTCCCGAGGTTTAAGAGCATTTACATGAACTTTCAATCTCAGAGCAAAAATTTTCTTAGCCATGTCTAAATAATCACTTGTATACATTGATTTTAATTAGGGCAAAAGGATAATTTAGTGGTGTTGCAGTATTGAGGGTGATATTCTTCTTCTTTTGTTCTTTTGGACAAAGTCTGGCCCCCAGTCTGACCACAATTCTCATAACTCAGCCTCCTTAGTGCTGAGATTAAAGGTGTGAAACACCACACCTAGATCATATGAAAAGAAAAATAGTTTCACAAGACTATTTCTGAGATAACTTGGACCATTTTGTGCTCTCTTTTCTTTGTGAACATAATCTATAGATGACAAAATATTACTCCCGTGATGATGTTACTACTATGAAATTTATGTTTTCATCACTTTAAATTCATTTATTGAAATTCTGTCTCCTAAGGAGATGTTACTCTCACCAGGTTGGAAGATGATGTACTCAAGTGGATCAGTGATGTGCAAGGCAGAATTAGCTCCTAAGATGTCACATCTGCTGGCATCTATATCATGAATGTCTCTGGATATGGAGCAGAGAGAAGTAAATTCATGTTACTTGCAAGCTTTGTTTACAATCCGCCCTGCCTATGCAGCTTGGCTGCAGTAGCCTGAACAGACTAAGACAGCCCCCAACCATTGGCAATGGGATTTGAAAACATAATTCATGTCTCAAATTGATTGACCTCAGGCTGAAAGGATTGCGTGGGTGTGCTTGACCTTTAAATTTGCCTGCAAGGTTTTGAAGGTAGCGAAACATGGAAATTCAAGGTACAAGAATGATCTGTAATGCCGTTGCTGACTTGAAGTAATGTGTTGCAAAGAATGCAGGCAGCTTCAGTGCTAAGAATGTCTTGCTGAACGGCAGGAAGGAAATGATGACCACACAATTTCCTCCCTTTGAGAATTCAATGTTGCCAACAAGTACGTGTTTTTATTGAGAATTATCCCAAGAAGATCCAGATAAGAGGTCAACCTGAATGACAGCTTGATAATTGCCTGATGACAGAGGTAAAGGGAAGAAAACTCAGTCATAGGGTGTTGGACCTCTGATCTACAGAATTTTGAGAGACGAAGTATTTTAAATTGCTAAGTTCTTGATAAATTATCACATGTCAATAGAAATCCAATGTAACTTTAATATACTGAGCTATATTGAATATTTTTATGTCATTGCCTTTGAAATACTACTGATACTTGTGTCTTGTTTATTTAGAATTATAATTACTTAAATAAATCATTTTCATTGTTACTCAAATTTCTATCAGTAAGTCAAAATGTATTTCTTAGAAGGATTGTTTAAGAGTCTAGAGGTCACCTTTAATTTTCAAAAGCACATGATCCTGTCCATTTTATTCTGTAATGATCAAAGGCAGATTATACAGGATGGTACACTGAAAAAAGGTATTATCATAAAAAGATTTTAGCATATATGAACCCTATTCCTATACAAAATAGTACAAATAACTCTAATATATTAAAAATCTAAAAAACTCAAAAGTAACAAACATAATTTTATATGTTTTGTAAAGCAAAATAAAGAACCATGAAACAGTTGTAAAAAGGTGACTAATTCCCTAAATTTGTTCATTTCAGAAACATAAGGAGAATCAACCTAGAGGTGAGTTAGTGTATGATTCTTCATAGGAGGTGGCATTAAGTACTGTGTTTCCTGCACCCCTTTAACCATGAGATCAAAAGTGGCCAACAGGAGACCCGTTAACAAATGGAAATTTTACACAACCCCTTTTGAATAAGGACTCTTATGTTGTCAGAGAGATTCTTGTTGTGAGGAGTAAACCTTTGTTATTTTAGTCCTTGAGATTCTGGAGTGGCTTGTCACCAGAGTGTGAATTACTCTCTTCACACTGAAAATTTCCTCCTTCTCCAGTGTCTTTCACTTTAGCTCAAAACAGGCTCCTGAGAAAAATGACCAACCTTGGGATTAGCTAAAAGTCAAACCATAGCCAGACTGAATTACATTACTTTCTGGAGAGATAACAAAACTCAAAACTGATGACAAGATGCCAGAGGATATAGGTACCTTTTTCTGGTTTGATTCTGTTGCTGTGATAAAACACTCTGAGCAAAAGCAATTTAAAAGAAGAAAGCCTTTATTTTATCTTACAGGTTACAGTCCATCAATGAGGAAAGTCAGGGCTTTTCAGGGCCACTATGCTGGACACTCCTGTTGGCTGACTAACTCTCTGTCTTGTGCTCTGGCACACTTACAAGCTTATGATTAACTAGCTTTCTAATTGGCCAGAATGTACTGCCTAGGGATGGTACTACCCATAGTGGGCTGTGATCTCTTTCATCACTTAATTATTAAGAGGATGTCTCAAAGCCATATCTTTAGGCCAGTCTGATCTAGGCAATTCTTAAATGGAGGTTTACTTAGATAACTCTAGTCTGCAGCAACTAGGAGAGGGCCAGATTGAAGTGTTTGCTCTTGGCCAACAGTAACACAGTGAATAACAGAACAGAGAGTGATAGAGTACATTGTAAACATAAAATGTCAGATGTGTCCCATTGAATGTTTAAGGATACACTACTGCAGGTTGGGTAGATTGTTCAGTGCTTAAGAACACTGATTGTTCTTCCATGGGAGCTAGCTTTGGTTCTCAGAACCCACATGGAAGCTCACTACCATCAGTAATTGCAGTTCCATGCAATCCCATACTTTTTCTAGCTTCTACCGATACCAGGCATTCAGGTGATGCGCAGACATACATACAGAAAAAAACACTTAGAAAATAAGTAAACATTTAAACATTTAACAAGAACAAGACTGACTATTTCAAGCACAGTGAATTGCACCAAAAATTTGACTGTAAAGACTTTGATGAAGAAACTATTTAGAATATATCAACAAGAAAGGGGAACTTAAAAGCTATGATGAGGTGCAGGTACATGTAAGTATAAGACAACTTGTATGGACTAATACAGGAACTTGTGAGTAAAAACACCTGAAAAGAAGCTGCATCTTTCTGTGATGGAAAACTTAAAGGATTCTGTGTTTGCAAAGACTGACTTGCGATTAGAACTTCAGTACTGTGGAGAGGTTGGAGTTTTGTAGGATCAGAGACTAATTGCCTTATCTTGAGGTAAGTTCTGGTCCTCTAAAACACTGTTCTTTGTTCTGCTCTGTGTTAGAACTAATGTCTTCTGACAATAGATAAAACCATTTTAGAATCTATTAAGTTAGTGTGGCAGCTAGCTTCTACCAATGCAAAAGCTAAGAATGTTATGAGAAAGGTAAAAATCATGGTGAAAGAGGAAACATGCTCAGACATTAGTTTACAAGTGACAGAAGATCTACAAACTGTCTGCTCAAGGATGCAGGATAATGACAACCTCTGAGTAGAATGTTATGTCATCAGATACCATTTGAGGCCAATAGAAAACTGTAAATGAAGGCTTTTCTGTCTCACCCAGTTCCTCAGCCACTTCCAAATAATCACTCAGAGGGTTATAGTAATTATAAATGCTTGGACAGTAGCTCAGGCTTATTACTAACTAGCTCTTACAGCTAAATTAACCCACAATTATTATCTATGTTTAGCCATGTGGCTTGGTACCTTTTCTCAGTACTACATTCTCATGTTGCTTCTTCTGTGTCATGCTGGCAACTCCTGACTCTGCCCTCCTTCCCAGCCTTCTCAGTTTGGCTTTTTCGTCTAACCTCCTGCCCAGCTAACAGCCTGTCAGTTTTCTATTAACCAATGCGAGTAATACATATTCATGGTGTGGAAAAGGGTTGTTCCACAGCAGAAAACCTTCTCTCTTCTCAATATACCTGCCTCTCTGACGTACCCACCCATGTATTTTAAACTAGCTTTGATCTATGACTTCTATGTTCTGTAAAATTATAAAAACTTTGTGAAACTGCTTTCACATTGGAAAATGGAATTTGGGGTAACCTAACTCTATGTTCCCTAGTCATAACCTCATGACCACTCAAAATGACTTCAGAATAAACTATATTTTATTCCCTCTAAGTGTTTTGTTTTGTGTGTGTGTGTGTGTGTGTGTGTGTGTGTGTGTGTGTGTGTGTCAATTATTAATCCTGCTATTTGACAGAGAAAAACCAGTTCCATTATTTTGGGCTGAACTAAAGAAAGTTTTATTAAAAATTTTATATACTGAAAAAGATGGAATTTTGTGAGGACAACTACCTAGAAACTTTGCAGCTGAGTGGCCCTGAGACATGTGTTATTGAGACTTAGTAAGACAAAACACATAGGTCAGTGTTCTTTTCCATAAGGCTTTGTTGTTATTTTCAAGAACTACCACTACCAGAATCCCAGGGAGTTACTTGGTTCTTGGACAGGTGGGATTTGCTGGTTAACTTAGGTTATAACACAACAAACTTGTAGAGCCATGGAAACTGGTAAAGAATATGAACCATGAATTAGAAACTAGGAGCAGCTGTCAGAGTTTGGAACATATCTTGAGCAGGGAAAGAATAGATCTCCACTGTTCTGCTTGGTGGTTTCTTGCTGGTAGCCTCTATTATTGTCCACTAGCTAATGTGTACATTTTTTCTTTACTGAATAATCTTGTCAACCTGATGAGAATTGTCACAATGGAAACAAATCTCTGGATTTCAGGTAATTTTTTTGGTCATGTACTATACATATAAATGACTTTTTTCTTTGCTAATTTTATCATTTGAGATGTTTGGAGCTTTTGTTATTATGGTATAAATAAATTAGGCCTTTCTGACTGATATACTTTCCTAAGTCTGTTCATACACTACAGTTTAATTTTATATTTATGTACCTTTATTTTTCTAAAAATGCCTAAAATGTTTCAATTACCTTATTATCTTCTCTTATATTCAGTCTCCACATACAATGTATCCTCAAATACAATTATTTCCACTTTTAAAATATGCCCTTGGATTATGTTATGCCCCACTCTAGCTCAGCTCCCATTCCCTGGACTGTTACTATAGCTGCTGCAATCATCTATTTTTCTCTTCATTTCATTTTCATTTCCCAAAATGCTCTTCGTTTAGTTCATAATTATGATAAGTGAGTTTCCAGGTGATTTTTTTTTAAAGACGGGTCACTTAATGCTACTCAGTGGTCAAAATCCCCCCTAACATGTTTTCTTGCTATAACATGAGTCAATTCTTTGGAATCTTACAAACATCCTCACTTGCCAAACTCTTAATAAAACTATTTATTTTTCTCACTAGAGCTTGCATTTAGAATATCTACCAGAGATTCATGTATTAAATTCTGCATCTACCATGGGACACTATTGGGATATAGAATAAATATTAACTGTGTGGGCTAGTGAGAAATCAGAGACCATTAGGGCAAATGTCTCCAGGGGACTTTGGGATCACATTCTCCTTTCCCTTCTCTTTTTCACACTCAAAAATAAGGTAAGAAGGCTTCTTCCTCTCTGATCCCCAATATGACATGATATTTCAACATAGCCCTGAGAGCCATAGGGTCATCCAACTGTAGAGTTAAACCTCTAAAAGTATGAGCCAATGTACAACTTTCTTATTTTTTATAATGTATATCACATTATATTTATTCATTTATTATTTAGTGTGTGCATGTGGGGTCTGTGTGTACCATGGCATACATATGAAGTCCAAAGGGTAAATTGCAAGAGTCACTTCCCTCTATCACATAGGTCTTGGGAAAGGAGCTGGGGTCAATGTATCTGACAGTGTGTTTAACTTGTTGAATTGTCTCACTGGCCCTGTCCTATCGCTTTCCTCTTTAAAAATGTGTTGTCTCACAGTCCTTTGGAAGTAATATAAACTCTAGTAGCATACTATATAATGCCCTTTTAATTTGCAACCTCCCCTGTATCTTTTACCATCCATAAGTAACAACTTCTCCATCTGGATCTTTGCTGGGGGTCCTTTGTACACTTTCTTCCACGGTGTTTATGCAATGTGACATCTATTAATTTCTCTCATCTGTCTTGTCTTTTCAATATGCTAAGTTGTGAGATTTCCTCAAATGAAGAAATAAGACAACTGACACACTTGCTAAATATTAGGCAGATGAAAAAATACATAATTCTTTGATATTAATAGCAATTGCATGGGTTGCAAACACAATTTCAGTGATCAGTCATTTTTGCTTGTAATTATTGTCTTATTCTGTGCTATAAATACAAAGGCTAAGTCTTGGATGAGCAGCACAACATGCCATAATCATGTGTAGATATCCTTTGTGACTTCAAAAGAGTTGATACTTACTGACTATGGTACTTCTTAAGCAAAATACAAAAATAAATTTATCTTTGACTTTAAAATATTGCCCTGACTTAAAAATGCTTAAAAAACTTTGTAACCTGTTCTATTTATGGAGTGGAACAAGATGCTTTTAAGGATCTTCAAAGTCATTGTAGCAACATTCACACCACAGATTAAACCTTTTCCTCCATGTTCCTTCTCCTTTAGCTTTGCTGTTCTACATCTTGCTCTCCAGCCTGTGGTGACATTGTGTCCCCCAATTTATTGTGCACCTTATAAACTTATCTGGGGTCAGTGAACAGAACAGCCACTAGATAGACATAGAGGGCAGAAAATGGTAGCACACACACCTTTAATCCTAGCATTCCGGAAGCAGAGATCCATCCAGATCTCTGTTGAGTTCAAAGCCACATGGGAAACGGCCAGGCATGGTGACACACACCTTTAATCCCAGGAAGTGATGGCAGGAAGCAGAAAGGTATATAAAGCCTGAGGAACAGGAACTAGAGTCCTTTTAAGCTTTTAGGCTTTTAGCAGCAGTTCAGCTGAGATCCATTCAGATGAGGACTCAGAGGCTTCCAGTTTGAGAAAACAGGATCAGCTGAGAAGTTGGCAAGGTTTGGTTAGCTGTGGCTTGTTCTGCTTCTCTGATCTTTCAGTGTTCACTCCAATACTTGGCTCCGGGTTTGTTTTTATTAATAAGACATTTTAAGATTTGTGCTACAACAGCCTATATTTTTCACTTTTCAATGAAGTCATTTGGTTGCATTTTCAGGTACTTTTTAGACCAACTGGCAGTAATGGCTAATAATATCTGCCCTTATGCTCTTTTCAAGCATGGATAATACCACTGACACTCATTTTAAAACAATTAATTTTGGAGTGATGCACATTTCTCAAACTGGTATTGAATACCAACTCTTCAATCCTATAATTAAGCCATCAAAATCACCTAGTGATAGCCTGGCTGTCTCTAATGTGTTTGATTGCATAGTTCTTTCATGTAAAGATGTAAATATTAGTTGAGCAAATAATTTAAACAGAATCTGGATGCATACTGATAGGATTTTAATCTCAAATATCTTCTAATATTCGTGTCTTGAACACTGTTCCACCTTAGTGGTACTTTTCAGAAGGGCTGTGAAACTTTCAGGAGTTTGAGAATATCAGGAAGAAGTTGGTCACAAGCAGTAGCCTTTAGAAAGTTGAAAGTCTGGCCCTGGTTCTAGCCCGAATGTTCTGCCATAGTTCACCTCCTTGCAAAGATTCCTGAACACATTCTAACTGATGAAACTTTCTCATGCCTTCTTTGCCAAGATGCAGTGAATCCTGAAACCATGAGCTCAGACAATCTTTCTTCAGGGAATATATGTGTTTTGGTAACAGCAATAGGAAACAATTTATATACCTACTCTGTCTTATTTTTTTCTTTCAATTTTCAATCAATAAAGAATATTTTTTATTCTTGAAACATATACACCAAAAATAAACTAGCAAACAAACAAATAAATAACAAAAGCAGAACAGCAGCAATAACAACAAAAAAACCCTACAAAAAATCTAGAAGAAGCATAAATTCTTTGATAAATATGACCTATGAAAATTATATGAAGAACTTATAAACAACTTATATACACATTCATTAAACAATGAGACAAAAGTATCACTTAAAAGTCTTGTAGAATACTATTTTAAGATCTGCTACATTTGTTTATGATGTGGAACATTGGTTCTAATGATGAAAAGATGTATTACATTTTTTTTATATTGCATTTGTTTAACTCTGTGAAGCTGTGATACTTTCCCTAAAACATCTGATGGTCTGATAAAGAGCTGAATGGCCAATATCGAGGCAGGAGAAAGGATAGGCGGGGCTGGCAGGCAGAGAGAATAAATACAGGGGGAAATCTGGAAAGAGAAAAGAGAAAGAGCAACAGAAAAAGGAGAAGAGGACACTAGGGGCCAGCTACCCAGCCACCCAGCCCGCCATGGAGTAAGAAGTAAAGTAAGATATACAGAAGTAAGAAAAGGGAAAAGTCCATAGGGAAAAGGTAGGTGGGATAATTTAAGTTATAAAAGCTGTCTTTAAAAAAGAAGCTGTCTAGAAATAAGTCAAGCTAAGACCTGGCATATATAAGAAATAATAGGCATCCATGTGTGGTTTAATTGGCAGCTGTGTAGAAGGCATTCAAAACACCAAAGAGCCAAAGGAGTAAAAGAGTCAAAACAACCAACAACAAAGTCTTCCAGAATAGAAAAGTCCAGGACATTATGAATTTACTGCTGAATTATACCAAATATAAACAATGACATAACATCAATATTGTCAAACTCTAAAGGGAAAATAGGACTTTGACCCACCCCACTTTATGAAGCCAGTATTACATTGATTTCTGAACAAAATGGTTAGGTAATTTTGTATCAGATCAGTCGCTGTCATTAGAATTTCAAGTATTTACATGCAAACCATTACTTTGTCAGTTTCCCAAAATGTCTATTTCTCCTCACATTTATTTATCCTGTATTTATTGAAAATTTATTGATTATCAATCATGAGTCAGGAGTTGAGAAAACCAACCAGCATAATGTCAATGAAAACCATCACTATGTGCAATGTATATATGTCAATAACAATATGCTATGTATAATAAAAACTATGGTCAATATATAGTAATTTAAATTATTTTAACCAATAGATATTGATTTTATAATACTATCAAATAGAAATAAAAGTACTGTATATGTAAAAAATGTAGAATAAGAAAATAATATTTTGTTCAACTTTTGTCATAAACTTAGGTTGTATGATGAATTATAGTCCCATATACTTACAATAAATTTTCATTTGAACCTTGTCTTAGGATCAAGTAAGGTATTTAGATAATAATTATGAAAACTTTACAAGTACACAAATTATACTATAAATTATACTTATAAAGCTATAAGAGGGACATGCAGCTAGAAATTTTCTGATTTTTCTATAAAGAATAATTTTGAAAGATATTAAAATGTATTTGATCAAAAATCCTTTTTATTGTGTTTATATGTGCTGTATATGTGCATGCATTATTGTGTGTTTACGTGTGTTTGTATGTATGTGTATATGTTACCGTACATATCTCTATGTGCCAGAATGGAAGCCACCTTGATTTTTGAGACACAATCTTTCACTGAAGCTCCAGGTAATTAATTCAGGAATATTGGCTCATCAGCAAGTTCCAAAGATTCCCATCTTTACCCACACCAACACTGGTTTCATAGACATTTATGAGGAATTTATTTTTATTTTTATTTATTCTCTCATATATGGCATCCTACTGCATTTTTCCCTGCTCCTCTCCTTCTAATCACTCCTCCCACCACATCCCCTCTCCCAGATCCACTCATCCTTCTTTCCCCTCAGAAAAGGGAAGGCTTCCCTGGGCTATCAATAAAACATGGCATAACAGGTTACAATAAGACTAGGCAGATCACCTCATATTAAGGCTGAACGAGGCAACCCAGTGTAAGAAGAAAGGAATCCCAATAGCAGACAAGAGTCAGAGACAATTCCTATTCCCACTTTTAGGAGTCCTACAAGAACACCAAGCTACGCAACCATAACATATATACAGGGCACCTAGAGCAGACCTCTACCATCTCCCTGGTTGTTGGTGCAGTCTCTGTGAGCCCCTCTGAGCCCCCGTTATTTGATTATGTGGGTTTTCTTGTGGTGTCCTTGCCCACTCTGGCTTTCACAATGCTTCATCCCCTTCTTCTGCATAATTCTCTGAGTTCCACCTAATGGGTGGAGGGTGGAGCCCGGCTGTGGGTCTCTGCATCTGTTCCTATCAGGTGCTGGATGAAGCCTTTCCGATGAGGTTTTTACATGAGCAATGAGGATTAAAATTCAGGTCACCATTTCTGTGCACAAAACACTTTATCCATTGTGTCTTTGCCCCAGTCCAACTCTATACATAACAAAATAACAAATGACATGACACAAAATTAATTAGAAATGTAAAATAATCCTAGAATCGGGTATCTTACATCATCATTGTTATATTGCATATATTGTATATTTTAATTTCTATTGTACCCTAGTTTGTTGTTTCTTTTGTAAATTTTATTAGATTTATTCATTTTTATTTTATGTTAATATTTTGCTTGTGCATGGATTATTTGTGTCACATGCATTCCTGATGCTCATGGAAATTGGAAGAGGTAATTATATCCCTTGAAATTGGAGTTAGGGATAGTAGTGAAGTAACATGTGAGTGCTAGGGATCACATCTTAGTCTTATGCAAGAGCATCAAAAGGCCTTACCCTCTGAGCCATTTTGAGATTTACCCAGACCATTTGTTATTGTTTTCAAAAGTCCAATAAAACCATTGCAGCACTGGAGTGTTGAAATTCAAGAGTACAGCTATTAGTAACACAGAATTTTGGCAGTAAAGGATTCTTTCTATGTCCTGAAAGGAGAGAAAACATGTAAGCTAATATTCCTAATAGAATATTGTGAAGCTCTAAGGGTGGACAGAAAGTAATTTTAGGAAAACAAACTTTATTAAGCTGAAACTTATTTAATTTAAATTGCATTCCTCTTGGAGATCCAATTTCATGATATAATTTAAAACCAATTTTTCTAAAACTCTGTCTTATATATTCTGCTTTATTTATGATACTTGGAAGTGTAAAACTCGTTTGTTGTTTTTATGCATACACAGTAAACTATATTTTCAGAATATTTCAAAACAGAAATAAACTTATTCTTCTATGATCTGTGAAAGTTGTAACCAATCAGTTAATCTTATTTGCTCTTATAACTCCATTTTCAGAAGTTGGACAAAGTTCTCCAGGTTTATGAAAAGGTTGTGCAACATAAGCACATGAATATGATTATAAAAGAGCGCTTGAGAGCCTGGAGAGATGGATAAGTGATCAAGAGTACTGGGTGTGCTTTCAGACAACTTGGGTAGTTCAAAGTAGCCACCTTCTATAACTCCAGGTTCAGGAGATATGGTGCCTTTGTGTGGCCTGTGCAGGCATGATACATGTAGGAAAACACTTATACTCACAAAATAAAAATAACTCTTGGGCTGTAGAGATGGCTCACTAATTAAAAGAGCACTGGCTGCTTCTCCAGAGGATGGAGGTTCAAATCCTAGATCCTATATGGGGACTAACAGTGATTTGTAATTCTACTTTCCAGGGACCAGACATCCTATTCTGGCTTCCATGGACACTGCCTACACAAGTTGTACACACATACTTGCAATTAAAATATCAGCACATAAAATAAATTTTTAGAAAAAATGAATAAATCTTAAAATATACAAAAAAAGCATTTGACAATATGACAACCAAATCCCTCAATTTGACTCTAAACAGAAAGAAAATCTCCAAAAGAAACAATCGGATAAAGAGAGAAAACAAAACCTCAAAAAATATAAATTTAAGGAAAGAGGCAAGTTTTCTCTTTGGATAGATTTTATCACCAACAGTCATAAGACAGAAGGAATATCTCAAATTCATTGATAATTGAGCAAATGGTTGAATTGGGCTTAGGTTTTCAACAAGTTCTGTTTCCAATTCATCAAATTTTGTTTCGGCTATCTTACTCTGGGAAGTTTTGGAAAACATTTGGAAAATATCAATTCTTTTATTCTTATTTTACTATTAAAAATGTAACCTGTGACGTAACTGTTTTAATTATACACTAATGATGTATGCTGAACAATTGTGCAATGTTCAGATTCTTCTCAACTGAACGTAGTATACTGGCACTCGTGTGTGTGTGTGTGTGTGTGTGTGTGTGTGTGTGTGTGTGTGTGTG
>CABHPR010094584.1:20588-40220 GCA_902168415.1 Peromyscus melanophrys
TGTGTGTGTGTGTGTGTGTGTGTGTGTGTGTGTGTGTGTGTGTGTGTAATACATTGTAAATTACTTGATATACATTACTAGAAAGAGTAGATCTCTTATAATTGTTACATATAAGTCAGCAATGAATGTATATCACTATGCCCTTAGGTAGTCATTAACAAGAATATTATCTGAATTGTGTTCCAATGAATCATTGCCATGGGCGTGGATTCTTGTTACACAAGTGTGCCTGATACATTCATCTTTGCAATGTGTAAAAAAATAAAAACTTGTGTTTGTACAGATTGAGAGGATTGTATGTCCTTTACATCATATTCCTAAAGTTTAGTTCCCACAAGTTAGTTTTTTAAGAATAGCAAATAGCTTGTAGTTATCTTCCTTGAAGAGTGCAATAGAAATCATGACTTGATTCTAAAATATTTTATATATTTACAATTAGAACAGCTCCTGACTCATAATTGATATCTGATAAATATTTAATAAATACAAGATAAATAAACAAGGAGATAATTCAGCTTTTTATGAAACTGAGAAAGTATTGGTTTGAATGTGACTATTCAAAAGTCTTATGGGACGGATTAGTCCAATGTAAAGTCATTTCTCTATCCCATCGAGGACAGGCTATGTGCTATCTGGAAGGAAAGCATGAACTTCTTCAAGAATACAGAAACGTGATGCAAATTTCATTTTATAGTCTGGACGGTAATAGAAACCATGGAGTTGTACATTGTTTGCTGGTGGAATTTAACTTCATAGGGAAATACATTTATATATATATATATATATATATATATATATATATATGATAATTTATATTCAACACTCAGAGTGTTGTTGGGGCCTCATGATTCAATACTCCATTTGCTCTTGAACTCTTTATTAGCTCTCAAGGTCAGTAAATGTGCTTCTAAACTATTTGTCATGACAAATATTGGAAAATTAATGTTAAACAATATCATTCATAATCACAGGTAAAAGTAAAATAGGAATAACTTACAAAATCACAGAAGGATTTTTTTATAAAAGCAAAAATTACTTAAAATTGTCTTTTCCAATTTTCTCAAGATATATTTTAATTTTCAGTCTAGAATTTTGGTAAGTTTGTTTGAGCTCATTTTAGGGTTCAATGGAAAGTTTTATTTTGAAAATTTAATCCATACATATAATGTGTTTTGATTAAACCATCACCTCTCTCTTTCGCACTGTCTTAGTTAATGTTATTATTATATATTATATTTTATTATATCTATATATTATATTATTATTTTATTATTATATCTTATTATATTATAATGTTAATATTATTATTGTAATGAAACATCATGTCCTAAGCAACTTGAGGAGGAAAGGGTTTATTTGGTTTCCACTTCTATATCTCATTTCATCAGCAAAGGAAGTCATGGCAGGAACTCAAACAGGGCAGGAATCTAGAAGCAGGAGCTGATGCAGGGTCCACCGAGAAATACTGCTTACTGACTTGCTCCTGTGGGTTGCTTACCATGCTTTCTTATAGACTCCAGTGATGGCGCCACCTACAATGGGCTAGGACACCCACACCAAACACTAATTTAAAATTTCCTACAGGCTTGCCTATGGCCCAATCTTATGGAAGCATTTTCTTAATTGAGGTTTGTAGCTAGAGTTTTCCTGCCTGGTCCACAGTCAGGACAAATCTCTCTCACCTGCCAGTCCCACAGCCGCTCAGACCCAACCAAGTAAACACAGAGACTTATATTGCTTACAAACTGTATGGCCGTGGCAGGCTTCTTGCTAACTGTCCTTATATCTTAAATTAATCCATTTCCATAAATCTATACATTGCCACGTGGCTCATGGCTTACCGGCATCTTCACATGCTGCTTGTCATGGCGGTGGCTGGCAGTGTCTCCTTCCACCTTCCTGCTCTTTTCTCCTCTCTGTTAGTCCCGCCTATATTTCCTGCCTAGCCACTGGCCAATCAGTGTTTTATTTATTGACCAATCAAAGTAACACATTTGCCATACAGAACATCCCACAGCAGAGGTTCCCTCCCTAAGAGGGACATAAGCACTTTAGCTTATGTCAAGTTGATATAAGGTCACCCAACGCACGCATCCAACTCTATTATATCCCTTTGCTAAAATTTATCCTTGGAATTTTATGTGCTTGATTTTGACACCCAATGAATCCACTTAGTGCTGTCAATATGTGCATGGATATAGGATAATTTGTTTGAGCATGGGAAGACTATGAGGGGTCAGATATCCCTGAAGAAAAATAGTTTTGTCTTCCCAAAACAACCATCAATTGTCAATAGCTCCTCAGCTAGGGGTGCAAATTCATGAACCTCTCTCCACTACATAGTAAAATGTTGCCTGGATTGATTGTGTGGTGGCATGTGTTTGCAGTCATAGCTTTTATGAGTTCATGTGTCGATGACCTTGTCAAGTTCAGAAGACACGGCTTTGATGTACTCATCCACTACATCTTACAATCTTCCTTGCTCCTTTTCAACAGAGATTGCTGAACCTTGAGCTAAAAGGTTGTGATATGTGTTCAATTATGTGCTAAGCTTTCTATAGTACCTTATTCTTTGCCAGTTGTGCATTAATGTATATGCCGTCATCTACTTACTGCAAAAAGAAACTTCTCTGATGAGGATTGAGAACTTTACTAATATATGGATATAGAGATAAATACATTAGGGTCCAATTCAATATTGTTGGCTAATTAGCAGATAATAGTGTTATATTCAAGCAATTAACAGTAAAAGGCATGATTCCCACTATGTATGCATGCCTTAAATCCAATCAGAAAGTAATTAGTTACTGCCATAACATTTGTGCCACTAATGTACCATTAGGCATTTCATATTTCATGCCAGTCTAATGGTTATTACAGCCCACAGGGTTCACAGATTAATAGGACTACCAAGTACTCTTCTCACAAAGTATCATGCACAGTTGGTAAGAGTTTGATTTCTTGATATTCTATGACTCAAGTATGGGATGTCTTTAGTACAGAAGATTGCCACCAAATTTTGGAGAGTAACTGTGGTAATTTGAACGAAAACTGCCCCTACCCCCAAGAATAGGGTATTAGAACCGTATTAGAACCATTGGTTCCCACTTTGAGGAACGTTTGGGGGGATATTATGCAGCCTGGCTTGAGGTAGATTATCACTGGCAGCAGACTTTGAGAGTTTACAGCCTTGCCTCATTTCCACTTATGTTACTGCTATCATAGTGTGTGGTGGTATTGTGTTCCCCAAAATATTGTGTATGCTAATAAACTTATCTGGGGTCAGAGAACAGGACAGCCACAATATTAAACATAGAGGTTAGGCGGTGGTAGCATACACCTTTAATCCCAGAAGGCCACACCTTTAATCCCAGGGAGTGGTGGTAGAAAACAGAAAGGTATATAAAGCGTGAGGACCAGAAACTAGAGGCATTTGCCCTGGAGAGGCCTTTGGCCTGGAGAAGCCTTTGGCCTGGAGAAGCATGTGGCTGGTTAAGCTTTCAGGCTTCTAGCAGCAGTTCAGCTGAGACCCATTCTGGATGAGGGCTCGGGGCATCCAGTCTGAGGAAACAAGACCAGCTGAGGATCTGGCTAGGTGAGATAGCTGTGGCTTATTCTGTCTCTCTGACCTTCCAGTGTTCACCCCAATAACTGGCCTCGGGTTTGATTTTATTAATAAGAACTTTTAAGATTATGCTACAATAGTGCTTCATGTTTGTCTTTGAAGACCTGATCTTTCAGCTTCCTTCACTTTCCATCATGCATGCCACTCAGCACTGTTCCTTCCTGCAACTGTAAATCCTATCCCTATAAAAAACTATCAATGCAAATAAACCTTCTTTCTTCTATAGGTTGCCTTAGTACTTTTTTTTAAATGATAGCAATAGAATAGTAATAAATACAATAACCATGAGCAATGGCAATAGTCTGTAAAGTTATAAGTCCTTACCTAGAATTGCACTTACTGTTTGATAGTCTTTGGAGTCTGGGATAGGTATTGTTCCCAAATTATAGGGTAACTATATTTAAACTCCATTACACATGTATATGTATGTGTATGCATATGAGTATATGTACATATTTTAGAAAGATTCTACAGTAGTAGATTTCCATTTGTCTTTTTCAAAGGTGTTATCACTTCAAAGGTGTTTTCAAAGGGGTTAGTTATCACTCTTTATACTGCTTCCTCTTCCCTGCCACATTATCTGCCCCTCCACTTAACCATTTTTTCTTTTCCCCCTGAATTTTATGATCTGTATTACTTTCCTCTTGCTCCCTTGAGATCTATCCTATGCCTTGTTAATCTTGTCTGAATTCTATATTGGTATGACAATTAAAGACTGAATATCTAAAGATTTGAAGCTAGTACCAACATCTGAAAGAGAACATACTGTATTTGTATTTCTGTGTCTGGCTTACCCAACTCTGATTACTTCCAGGTCCATCTGTTTCCCTGCATATTTCTTAATTTCATTTTTCCTTACAGTTGAATAAATTCCCTTTGTGCACATACTTTCATTTCCATTCCTCAATTGGTGGGCACATAGGTTGATTCCATTTCCTACCCGTTGTGAATAGATCATGTATGAACACAGAAAAACAATTATCTATATAGTAGGAGATAGTGTGTAGCTAAGTGTTCTTGTGTCCCACCTGGCCCACAGTCAGGACAAATCTCTCTCACCCACCAGTCCTGCAGCCACTCCGACTCAAATAAACACGCAGAGGCTTATATTATTTACAAATGATATGGCCTAATGGCTCAGACTACTAGCTAGCTAGCTCTTATACTTTAAACTAGCGCATTTCTATAAATCTATACTTTGCCACATGTCTTATGGCTTACTGGTACTTTTACAACTTGCTTCTCCTGGTGGCTACTAGCAGTGTCTCCTGATTCAGGCTACCTCTTCCCAGAATTCTCCTTGTCTGCTTATCCCACCTGTACTTCCT
This sequence comes from Peromyscus melanophrys, assembly GCA_902168415.1. Lineage (NCBI taxonomy): Eukaryota > Metazoa > Chordata > Mammalia > Rodentia > Cricetidae > Peromyscus > Peromyscus melanophrys. The sequence continues at coordinate 25,542 of CABHPR010094584.1, forward strand.
ACCTGGCTACTGGCCAATCAGTGTTTTATTTATCAACTAATCAGAGCAACACATTCAGAGCATACAGAGCGATATCCACAGCAATAGTGTCCTTGGGGTGTATGAACAGGTGTGGGACACCCAGATTATGTGTTAGATCTATTTTCAGATTTCTCAGTAGACTTCATTTTGAGATGTTTATTAAATGTCTAAGCATAAATGTCTAGAAAAGCATTAGTATATATAGAAGAAATGAATGGTTAATGGCAGAGGGAAATATTTAAAGTTAAAGTCTACAAATCTTGTTTTCTGATGAAGGCATAGAAAGCATTAACACATAATGCCCTCAACTTAGTAATAGAAATGAGGGCTTTAAAACAAAAATTAAGTAAACTATATAATAGAAATGGACAATCTCTGAGTGTAATTAGCTTGCTTTCATCCATATCTGAAGCAATCCAATTTAAAAAAAAATGGGCTACAGAGCTGAACAGAGAATTCTCAACAGAAGAATCTCAAATGGCCAAAAAACATTTAAGGAATGGCTCAACATCATTAGTCATTAGGGAAATGCAAATCAAAATGACTCTGAGATACCATCTTACACCTGGCAGAATGGCTCAGATCAAAATATTTAATTACAGCTTATGTTGGAGAAGTTTTGGAGCAAGGGGAACACTTTTCCACCATTGGTGGGAGTGCAAACTTGTGCAGCCTCTTTGGAAATCAGTATTGTGGTTTCTCAGAAAGTTGGGAATCAATCTACCTCAAGACTCAGCTATACCACTATTGGGCATATACCCAAGGAATTCTCAATCATACCACAAGGACACATACTCAACTGTGTTCATAGCAAAATTATTTATTAATTATAATAGCCACAACCTGTAAACAACCTAGATGCTCCTCAACTGAAGAATGGATGAAGAAAATGTGGTACATATATACAATGGAGTACTACACAGCAGTAAAAAACAATGACATCATGAAATTTGCAGGCAAATGGATGAAACTAGAAAATATCATCCTGAGTGAGGAAACCCAGACTCAGAAGGACAAACATGGTACATACTCACTCATAAGTTGATACAAGATATAAAGCAAAGGAGAACCAAACTACAACCCACAGCTCCAGAGAAGCTAACTAACAAAGAGGACCATAAGAGGGAAGCATGGATCACCCTGAGAAGGAGAAATAGATGATGAGATCTCCATGAGTAAATTGGGGATGGGGGGAATAGAGGGTAGGGGATGGGGGATAAGAACATGAGGGGATGGGATGGTCGAGCTGGAACAGGGACTGAGTGGGAGAACAATGAAAGAGAAACCATGATACAGGGAGACTTTATGGGGACAGGGAGAAACTGAGTTCTAGGGAAGTTCCCAGGAACCCACAAGGATGACCCCAGCAATAGTGGAGAAGATGCTTGAACTTGCTTACCCCAGTAATCAGATTTGTGGATACCCTAAATATCATCATAGAGCCTTCATCCAGTAACTGATTGAATCAGATGCAGAAACCCACAGCCAAGCTACAGATCAAGCTCCAGGAGTCCAGTTAAAGAGAAAGAAGAGGGATTCTATGAGCAAGGGGCATCAAGATTATGATGAGGAAACCTACAGAGACAACCAAACCAAACTAGTAGGAACTCATGAACTTTAGACCAACAGCTGTGGAGCCTCCATGGGACTGGGCTATGCCTTCTGTATAAGCGAGACAGTTGAGTAGCTTGATCTGCTTATGGGCACTCTAGCATTATGATCAGGATCCATCCCTGGTGCCTGGCATTTTGGAGCCCATGACCTGTGGGCAGACACCATGCACAGCCTTGATGCAGAGAAAGGTGCTTGGATCTGCTTCAGTTGAATGTACCAGGCTCTGCTGACTCCCCATGGGAGGCCTTATCTTTATGAGGAGGGAATGGGGAGTGGATTGGGAGGGGAAAACTGGGGGCTGGGAGGAAGGAAGAGAGAAGGATTTGTGGTTGGTATGTAAAATGAGTAAAACGTTTCTTAACAAAATAAATAAAACAAAATAAAAAGAAACGAACAATTTAGTAAACTGATTTCTTATGTTTAGAAAAGTAACTCATAAAATTCAAAATGGAATTAACAAGCAAAAATTAAAGTTCCTAAGTCTACATGTAAAATAAGGGTCCATAATTCTAAGATTTATTATCAGTAATTAAAATAACAGAATATTTTATTATTTTATTTTGTCTATCTTATATAAGAAATCTGATAGTGAGGCTCAGGCCATCATAGTAATATATTGAACCTTTGTAGTCTAAGTCAACCAGTGCATAGTGAAGTGTTTATGTCATTGAGTCTTTTATTATATCTGCTGAAATAGTTCTGTGTTTTACTGAAAAATTAAAAAAAATTGTATGCAGTTTTGCAAAAAATGCTTTTCTCTTTTTATGACTATCAATTTATTAACTATGTATGTATCTATGGATACATGTGTGCATGTCTGAATATTTATATGCATTTTGAATGTGGCTGTCTCTACTAAGTATCTCTGTATTGTAGATGTAACCAACCATCTTATAAATAAGAAACACAGAACCAATGCAAAGAAGAAAGCCAAGAGGTCAGAGCTAAGAGCTAAAACCTTACCCTTCCTCCTGCAGTGGTCCTACCTCTCCGAAGGAGCCGCTACTTCCTGTGTTAAAGTCTTTATATAGTCTCTGTTCTGCCTTCTCATTGGTTGTAAACCCAACCACAGGACTGCCTCATCACGGCCTGTTTGTATAGACCTCCAGGTGTTCTATGGTTGGTATTGAGATTAAAGGCATGTGTATCCAGTGCTGGCTGTATTCCTGAACACACAGAGACTTACCTAGTTCTGTCTTCCAAGTGCTGTGATCACAAGCGTACACCACCACTGCCCTGCTTTCCTATGGCTTGCTAATAGCTCTGACCCCCAGGCAACTTTATTTATTAACATACAATTAACATTTTGGTACAAAAGAAAAATATCACCATACTGTATTTCTGGGTGTAGGTGGTTGTGGACGTGCTTGTTTTGTTGGATAGCCGTGCCCTAGAGCTCATATGGATGTCAAAAGCCAACTTCCAGGAATCTTCCCTTCCAGTATTTGATCCTGGGGACTATACTCAGGTCATAAAGCATTGAGAACAGCACATTTACCTGCTGAGAGAGTTTGGCTGCTACGTAATTTTAAAAACATTTTTGTAACATATGGGATCTCCAAATGTTCTTGAGGATTAATAGAAAAGCATATTTCATTGGAGATTACCATAGATTTCCTGGAGTTTGTTTAATTAGATGGCATCCTTTTAAAATTGATGTTCATCTATAATTAGTAGTTAAAACATAAAGGTAATAAAGAAAATTATTAATAATAGTACCCATGAAGATAATGACTTGGAGAGTGTGGCTGTACATGTCTATAGTTATAGCACACGAGAAGAGGAGTTCACAAGAATTCAGGTTCATCTTTCACTACTTAATGAATTTGAGACCTACATTTAAACAGAATCTATAGAAACATCAAAATAAAACAAATGAGGAAAAATACTCAGTTACAACGAGGAAAAGAAGAGGAAGAAGGAGAAGGCAACAATGATGACTGTGACAATGTTTTGTGGCATGAAGTGCAGTATTTCTTTCTCTAATAAATTCTATGTGTCTTAAAGGAGACACTAAAAGCTGTTCAGCAGGAACATGGAGAGATAACTCCTAATCATTGCATGAAAGATGCAGAAGAGTGGAATAAGGGCAGAGGTTGATCCAGTCAGTAAAACTCTTGCTCCTCAAGTAGGAGGAGGGATATTATTAGTTCAAATTAGATCCATTGACAAATGACTCCTCCTTTCCAGCCAGAAGCTTTCCAGAAAGTGTAGCAAGATTGAAGACAGAAAGTAAGTTTCTTATGGGTTCTGACTACACATTTCTTTAAAACATTGAATTGTGTCCTGGACTTGATTACATTTCATATACTAAAAAAAAAAATCTTATTATTTTTGTATTATGGACTATTTTACAAACGTCCCCCAAATTATGTCTCTTTCTTTTATATACTCTCCTATTTTTGCCCCTTGAGAGTTCATTTTCATTATCTAGTTTATATTTAGGATGACCAAGCTAAACTATTGAAATTCTATCAAATCTCAGGACCCAATTAACAATGAAATTTCAGCAACTCTGCTTATATCCACATCCCACTTTATGTGCTGGGTTAGAACTGTGACTCATTCCTTAACATCACATTCACAAATGAAAAACAGCTAACGGCAAGAAGAGAAGGCAGGAATGATCAGTTTCAATGTGAACTAAATATTTTTTACCTGTAGGAAGCCATCCTATTTCTTGCTTGAGGGAATTGAATACACTGTAATATAATGTAATCTTTAGAAGCATAATGGCACAGAGCTGTCTAGGAATACAATGTGCCAATTCTGACATTGACAAATTGCACAAGAGTTGATGGAATATAAATGGGACCAACAACCCTTCCATTCCCACTGACATTTAGTTTCTTTGGATATAAAAGTGCTCAAGTCATTTTCATACAAGCACTTGTGAAAGATTTTTAAACTTTTTGAAAAGAAGCTTAAGAGCACTGACTCTGGTATTATTTTGGTACAAACTAAAAGATTTGTGCTAATAATAGCCATTATTTGTAAGAGAAATGACCTGTAAACTGATCATACAAGAGAACTCCAATAAACAAAAACAATTACCAATCAGCATCACAAATTTCGGTTTCTCTGTTCAGGACATTTACTCTACCTCCTAGTATCTGAACCCTGTGTGCTTTCCTAGAATCTTACTGGGTACATTACAGAATTATTATTGTTTTTGTTTACATAAAAGTGTGTTTAATTTACTTCATTAATTCTTTGAGACTTTAAACAATGCATTTTAAACATATTTACCTCATTAGTTCCCCATTTACTGTCCTCTGAACACTCAGATCCCTTGTCACCTAAATGGAAGATTACTATTTTTCTTTTTTGATTTTCTAAGTTTCTTTTCACTTAAAGCAGAAATTATTTTTAATATTCTCTTGAGTTCTTTTACATCAAAAACACTAAAATCTTTCCCATATAAATTTGCTTCTATATTTAGAAAATTCTGTTAGAAAACTTAGATTGGCCACTAAATATCATGGTTTTTCCACAAAAGGCTATATCGTGGACAACTTTAACTGAAAAATAATGCTTTTGAAATATGGAAAAATAAGAAGGCTTTAACAAACTGAATGAGTAATCATAAATGTTCGCAGCATTAAGAAATTAAAAAGTATAGACATATGAACTCTGTTTTATATTGTCAAACACTCTTGAGCTTGTGGCTCATTCTGTTGGAAGAAACTGATTTTCCACTTGCATCAGAAATCATTTGCAAGCAGCTTCCTGGCTACTGGTGGGAGGTTCAGCAGACTGACTTTTCCCAATGTTGGGATTTTTGTCTGGGTGCAGCTTCTGCAGGCCCTATGCCTGTTGTCAGAGTCTCCAGGAGTTCAGTTGTGAATCAGCCCGTCATTTCTAATGGACATTGTTTCCTCAATCATCTGTTCACCACTGGCTTTTACAATCTCTTCCATAGAGATTCAATGTAATTGTAATGTAAGACAAAAGTTATCATTATAAAATTCACCAAAACAGAAAAAAAAGAAAAGGTGCATGATATGTGAATAGCAATGGAAATGAGAGTTCTTGATACCTATGAATGGGATGCTCCTGGGAAAGGGGATTCTAGATTTATAGAAATGTCAAAGGATCTTTTTCCAGAAGAAAAGGCAGAATGCTGTGAAATTGTCAATTCTTCATAATTAAATTTAAGGCTTCAATACCCATAAGATCAATATTTCTACAAACCTGTTTCTGAACTTGTCAAGAAAACTTTCCTAGTTTGTCATAAAGCAAGCAACTGTGAGAACCAACAGTAGTTCTGGGGTTTAATTGGCAGAAACAAGCTCTACTTTGGTCTTCATGTTCGAATTTATTTTGGAGTTAAAAAATACAAAAAAAAATATATCACAGAAAGATAAACTGAGAAATTGTTTATAATTTGAGAAAATAAATATAGTAATTAATCAACAAAGAACAAATAAACTCACAGAGGAAAATACAATTTGTGCTGGTCGGACAGGATGGTTGTATCTAGAAAATTAACATAGATCCACATCTATCATCCTGCAGAAGACTATACAGCAAATGGATCAAGAACCTCAAAGTAACACTAGACCCTGAATCTGACAGGAAAGAAAGTGGGAAATAAGCTTGAAGTCTTTTTGAACAGGACCTTGATACCACAGACATTAAGACCAACAAATAATAAATTGTTCCAGGAAACTTCTTACAGCATAGGATGCTGTCATTTGAGCAAAGAGGCAGAGTTAATATGGAAAAAAAACCTTTATATGACAAAGAATTAGTAACTACAATATACAAAGAACTAAAACAAAGCTAAATATTAAGATTAAAAAATATCCCAATTTAAAAAATTGTAGTATAGATCTAAATATTTTCAAAATACCAAACATAAATGACTTACAAACACTTAAAAAATAGTTCAACACCCTTAAATGACAGGGAAATACAAATTAAAACTACTTTGAGATTTTGTCTTACCCCAGTCCTGTTGACAAAAATTAATACAGCAAGTGACATATGACACATGTTATTTGATATATGATGTATGACAAATACATGGCAGTACATGCTGGCAAAAATGGGGTAGGGAGAACACTAATTCACTGCTGGCGATTTGTAGGGCCACTACATGGTGGTGTACACATGGTGATCAGTGTGCAGGTTCACAAAAAAGGACAGAAGGTACAGATATGCCATTATTGATCATACAACCAAAGAACTCTTCATCTTACTACAGAGACACCTCATCATCTATGTACATTGGTGCCATTTTCCAAATGTCAAAGTATTGAAAATCAGCTGAGATATAAACTTGCAAAAATGAAATTTGCAGTTATTTGGATGGAACTAAAAAAATTATTTTGTGTGAAGAAACATAGACTCAGACAGTCATCACATGTTTTCTTATAAAAGTGGATGTTAGCTTTTATGTTTTAGATATGTATTTCATTTAGAATATCTTCATAGGTTAAGTAACTAGTAATGGATGTGGAGTGAGGAGAGGATACTCTATGTAATGAGAACTAGAAAACAGAGTTACAAAGTGTTAAAAGAAAATTATAACAGGAGAATTAAAAATGGAGGTAGATGAGAAGGTAGGAAAGAAGAAATACAGGCAGCGATAACTAATAATCAAGACATTTTTAACTGCCATTTGGACACCTGTCACTGTAGAACTTTCTACATATATGTACAAATAAAATTATTCTAAATGGAATTACCACGTAATGAGAGAAGACAATACCTTACCTATATATTATAATCTACCAGACAAAACACACAGTATCAGGAATAGGACACATCTTTTTGAGTTTTGGCCAAAGACTTCAAATGCACTCCCCCTGCTGCCCAGGAAGTGTTCCAGGCTATTATCAATGATATGTGTTACCTCCAAATCTGATAAAAGAACATATTGTTGAAGACGCCACATGCATGTATCTTTGAACATGAAGAAATTGAGTTGATGCTCAACTGGACACCTCACCCTCATTGTTTAGTGTTCACAGTGCTGATAGGTACTGTATACATGGTAACAAGAGGGAAAGAAATCATCAATCTCATCCAGCTACACATACTATGATCTAAATACTGACCTCCTGAATGTTATACCGACTGGTAAAATAGTGCCACAAATGTTACTGAAGTAAACAGGCATCTTGGAATTGGATGTAAGTCCTGACCTATCAAGTGATATCTATGGCTGGGGCCAAGAACCTGAGACTAGAAAGGTAACAGGCCTTAAGGGAAAATCTATTACTATTATTTGATGAATGAAAATAGCATTTAAATGACTCCTAGTGACATTTTGAGATACCCATTGATCATTGCATTGCTCACCAGAGAAACTTCTTCTTGCATTGATGGTAATTAAAATAGAAACTCACAGACAGAAAACACATAAAGAATGAAAGGTCTTTGCTATTCAGTCTGAAATGGTATCTCTTTGTCACATTCATACTCTCATGCTTCTGGAACCCATGAGGAAGGTGAGATAGAAAGATTTTAAGGGCCAAAGGTGGTGGATGACTTCAATAAAATTTTATTTTCCAAACATGGTATCACAGATGCACTTATGAGCTCACAGAAACTGTGACAGCATGCACAAACCTGCACATACTTAGGCCACACAAAATTAAGCATATTAAAGAGTAAGTGGATACAAATTCCAACTCCAGCCAAGACACTATTTACAGTTGATAGCTGAGAGGAGAGGGAAGGTCAGTTTCTACAATGGAGTGACAGTTGGTATATATCATCAACACTCTATGGAAAATCTTGTGATCAGGCATATTTGGCCTGCAAAAACCAAACTCTATGGTTTGTTTTTATTGTGTTTTTTTGTCTATTTTTTTAAGGCAGGGAAAGTATAAATGGGCTGCAGAAGAATTTAAATGGATTTAGAAGAGATGATAGAATATGATCAAATATGTTATATAAAACACTCAGAAAATAAAAAATTGAAAAATTAAGAAATTAGAAAAATCTTCTAAATAAAAGGAGGTACACTGAAAAATGATAGATCAATTGATTCTTATATAATTAATATTGTTGCTTATCTATATAGATAAGAATATTCATAGCAGCAAAGTTTCTACATCTATTTTTGTCCCATAACCCATCAGAAGTAGTATGTCCAAATTCATCAATTCTTTTCACCATACAATTTTTTCTCTGATGTTCCCTATCAGAGATAATACCACTACAATCCTTCAAGTTGTCAAAGCTTAAAACATATTTTTGATGTTTGACAAATATAGTTTGTCTCTGTTGGTATAATATTCTTCTCTCAAAAATATTTTTATATATCCACCAATGAAAATTCTACCTAAGTAATAAAACTCAAATCATGAGATCGTCAAATATTTGTGATTGACAGTAGAGGGAATCTCTTTTGATTCTGCTTAAAGCTGTTTACAACAATGTCAGTTGTATATCACATAAGCAGATTTACAATTCTCCACAGAAGTTGATAGAATTACTAGGACACTAGTAAATACTAGATATTTTCTAGGACAATTTCACCTGATGATTTTAGAGTTGATGATATTTGTCTTTGTGGTCTCCTTTGAAGAAATTTCTTCAAAATATCTGATTGCATTCAATGAGTTTCACGACCCTTGCTTGGAGAAATTTAGTTCATGCAAAGACCGACTGTCTTGTTATGAAGAGTTCAATGTGTATATTTTGCTTCTTCCAATACAATAAGTGCATGAAGATATTTTAATCCTAGCACTGTTTTGTTTTTGTTTTTAAGAAAATCTTAGTTTCAAAAGTAAAATAAAATAATTCTTAACATTGTTGCGGAACACTTATTTGCTGCATTTGCCATTTTAATTCCCAAGAAACTCTATCAATTGTAGGAAATACCCAGGAGGCCTCCACCCTTCCCAAAGAACCACATACACGTAAGGAATGATGACAGTGGAGAAAAGAGTCTTCCCCAGAGAAGAGCACACTAGCTGTTATACAATATCAAATATCAATACGGATAAAATATATATGTATAAGTAACAATATACATACAGAGCAGGTCATATACATATACATACATATATGTGTATACACATAGAGGTGTGTGTGTGTATGTGTGTGTGTGTGTGTGTGTGTGTGTGTGTGTGTGTGTGTTCAGGAAAGGGTATGCACAAATATATACCTATGCATTATACAGATATGCATGTAAAACTTTTAATGAGAACAGAGGACTTGAATTTGAAAAAGAACAAGGAGGACTGTTTGACAGGGTTTAGAGAGTGGAAAAGGAAGTTGAAAACTATGTTAGCAAGTTATTAGAATCTCAAACAGTAAGAAAAACATTGAAAATAATTTATGTCATATGCATTAACAGAACACTAACTAATGCGTTGATATATCTAAGATCTGAAGCAGACATTTTTAAGTTTAAAAGAAATGTATTTGTTTGTTAATTTACCTTCAGTCTCAGCTAGATTCCCATCATGTCATTCATTTCAGGTGGCCTTGATCTTACGAGATGCCCAATTGCTTATATCCTCATTCTTTTTCCTTATCTCCTAGTATATTCTGATTTCTTCACCAAAAATCTGAGAAATATTCAGTTTCAATGTTTTATTTAGACATTTATTGTCTTGTCCAACAATAATGGCCTGTCCATAAAATTAATAAGCTGCCTACATCAAGAATTTATGCTATCTTGTTCAATTTTGTATGATGAGTGTAAAAATTGTCCTGGAAGGTGTGACTATGCAGTAAAATGCATTGAACATTTGATGGCTGCCAATCAATCTTCCAACTGTCACTTTCATCATTGTGTAACTGGGAACCCAGAGCCAGTCTACACATGTTAAAACAATATAGTTACGTTCCCCACTTACAATGCAATAACACTTTAAATTAATAACAAGTAAAAAATTCAAAGATGTATAAATATATTAAAATGGAGCGACTTGCCCTTGAGGAACCAACAGATCAGGGAGGAAATTAAGAATATAATTTTGGAAACAAGTGATCATAGAGATACAATGTACTTAAACAAATGGTTTTCTCTAAGGCAGTATGTAGAGGAAGGGTGACAGAAATCAATGCCTACATTATAATTTAAAATGTATCAAAAAATTATTACCACTTATCAGTAACAAGGCCAACATAGGAATTTTTGTTTGAAAAGTATAAAACAAAATTGACAGACCCTTTGACCAACAAAATAATGCACAGAATCTTCAAATCAATAAAATCAGATACTTACAGATCGTGAAACCGATACCACAGATATACAAATGATTTTCAGGTGTTTGATCAGACATCAAATTTTATAAGTCAGAGTAAATCATAAATTGCCATATCTTACCAAGATTACATAAAGAAAAACCTGAACAGAACTAACATGACTGATATGGGGTCTGGTGAGGAAGCTTCATTAAGTACTTTCCTTACATACATGAAGACCAGAGTTTGCAGCCTAGAGTAACACTGAAGTGACCAGGCACAGCGGCTTACACTTGTGTATACAGTGCTGAGGGAGGTTGGCTTTACATGTAAGCCATAATATTCTTGATAAACAAAGATGTTAAATATCTTAAGGAAATGCTATGAAGCATATTGAAATATCATATTAATAAGACAATACATCATACCAAAGTATTTTCATTCTATGCATTCAAGAATATTTCAACATATATAAATAAGTAGATTGGCCAAACCTACCAATGGAATAAAATATATTACTGGAATTTGCATGGTGACATAAACAAAGAACAAACTACTTACCCCAAACGTCAAGTAATTGAGAAAAAAGTACAATGCAAGTACTGACAACTGATTCTCAACAAACTTGTAATTAACTCTAGTTAGAAAAGGCATATTCTACAATGAACACTGCTAGGAAAACCTGAATAACAATGTGCAAAAAAATTCAATTGTATTTCTCACCAGTTACAAAAAAATAGTTTAAAAACAACTAAAGAGTTAAATATATGGCCTAAGGTTTTAAAATTACCAGAAGGAACAATGGGTGTACTATTTAAGACATTGGAAAGGTGATATTTTGGGAAAGGATATAAAACCAGAGAGACAAAGAAACCAAAATAAACAATTGGAAACTCAACTGAACATAGTCAACAAAGTAAAAGGGCAATTTACAAAACAATGGAAAATATTTTTGAACTATATCAGGCTAGAGGCTAATGTCCACATATGAATAGAATTCATAATCAACAAACAAAGAAGAGACAAACACATTAATACTTAATTTACCTGGGTTTGGATCTCCTATTTTCTAAAGATGACATACAAGTGAAGAACTCATCAACTCTACTGTCAGGAGCATTGTTTGTACAAATGACCAACATGAAACAATTGAAGAATTCAGTATGGAGTTTTCTAAAAAGTTAAAAAACACAAACATAAAAACATATGATCAGCATATCATATGATTCAGCAATCCCATTCCTTGGTTTGTAAACAAAGACAAAATAATCAATGTTTCAAAGAAATATTTGCATGCCTTTAACTTTTATAGTTCTATTTATAGAGCACTAATATTTTAAACTGAGTGCCCATCAAATGATGAATGGTTGAAAAAAATGAGGATCAACCACCCTGTTGGATACTACTCATTGATAAAAGGAATTCTGGAATGTATGCAGCATTAATATAACAAAAGTTAATTATGTTAAGTGAAATAATCCAGATTTCCAAATATAAATTCTGCATAATCTCACCTAATACAAAAATAGACATTTATAGAATCTGGGTTAGAATTCTGGATTTCACAGAATATTAAGAATAGGTAAAATGAAAAGATTAAGAAAATGCCCATTAAGTTATTGTTTTGTACTAAAAACTTGTGACATACTAAAACTATAGGTAATTAGATACTATTGATCTCCAAAAACTACAAGAAATATATTTTCACCAGAAGAAATAAATGTAAATAACATTCTAGTTTTGAAAATGTAATTATATCCTCAAACAAACAATAATATTTAACACAAATTGTGAAGGTAACTAAAAGTTAAAATACATTTTTTAGAAAAGCAAAAATAAGTATGAATTTTAGCTAACATAAATAATTGTTTCTAGCTATGTGTTTGAAAGAAAATATAGTAAAAATAATGTATAAAAAGTATGAGTTGATTTTTTTGTGTTTACTTTTTTTTAAGAAATAAAACAATAATTGTATGTTGTGTACTTGTCTTTTCCTGGCTGGCACAATCTAACATCAGTTCATCTCCAATAGAATAATGATGACAAACCACAGAAATGAGTGTGCTCAAGTACTGCTTAATGAACTGAGTTTCTAGGTTTGTTGTTGTTATTTCTATTAGCGTAAATGAGTCAATACTCACAGGAGAGTGGATGTCTAAAAGGTAGCTCCAACATGGATGGGATGCTACCCTAGGTGGGATGATGACTCATGAAAGCTGCAACTGGAGTTCTTGTAGTCTGTAGCAAGTCAACCTAGTCAGAGATCATCTGTTTCTTAGGAATCATTTAATGCTGCTATAACCTTGTAGATAGGTCTGCTGACTCATCCCACCTGAGCTTTGTAAGTTTCATTTACTTCCTAACTCTTACAAGATGTATTCCTCCTTCCGGGAGGGAATGTTTGAATTCAGAAGAAATAGCTAGGCAACAGCATTATATATAAATAAGAATGGAGATTCAAAAGAATAAAAAAAATCTGATGAGATAAATGCAAATACAAAGACTACATTACAAAGACTACATTATGATAATCAAAACGGTTTTCAGGAAATGTACATTGCAAAAGAGATGAATCAGAACCTACTGAAAGAATTCACACTTGAAAATACAGACCTTTCTGCATTGATATTTAATTTTGTACCAAGTGACTATGTAGATTGTTACAACATGGTCATGCTTGTTCTCCTAAAATATTGAAATTATTTCAATATAAGTTTTATTTTCTGTTTATCTCAGTGAGTATAGTAGCTGTCATACAAACTTCCAAAAGTATTCTGTAATGTAAGATAGGAGTAGGTAATAGATATAGCACATCTCTGATAGGAATCCATTAATAAATCATTACCTGGACACCTCGGGGTGTGACGGAAGCTTTTAATAAATGCTCTAGTGCACTCCCAGTGGTGTGTTTTGCACTAAATCTGTGACACAGAGGAATAAACCTGAGAGGATAAAATAGTGTGTTCATTTGCTGAATAGTTCAAGTAAAGAGTTATTGAACCATTTTTCTTTGTAAGACAGGGGTGGATTTGGTTTATACTGTTCTACATTTTTATTAAAAGTAAGACTTGTCTTGTGTTTGAAAGTCTTTCTCATTATTATATATACATATATCCATCGATAATTTATGAGAAAGCCTGAGAAGAGAGGTAGTAATTTTACTGAGGAAACAAATGCATGAAATGATTTACATTACTTTAGCAAATATCTGAACCCTAGGAGGATCATTCCAACTCTTTAGGTCTTGCTGAAAACCCATGGTTTTCATGAATCTTTCCTTCTATGAGGATCTATTTCACATCCATTGCTATACTAAACGGAGCTGTTAAATTATTTCCCATCATTCTTTGGTCCTTAGAAGTGAGAATTATAGGGAATTAGTAGCTATTTATCTCTTTTAGGGTGAGGTCAGAATAATGCTTTTTTCTATTCTTTGGCCTGATTATTCTCCTTCATCATGTGCCCTATTCTTTGGTTCCACATTCTGCTTTTTAAAATACTGTTTTTGACCCATTATAGCCTCATGTTCTAAAGGACAGTAAGATACGACATAGTGTTTGGTGCTATTAATCATTTATTAGCTAATTTTGTGATGAAGAAAAACAATGAGTTTATAAAGTGCAACTACAAATCAGGATTACATGGTGGGATTTGTAAATGGAATAAGGGAATTGAAAGTCAGAAGTTCAAAGAAAACAAAAATAAAGACTATTTCACCACAGTGGGCAAGGCAGGAAATTAAGAAATATTATGTTAAATTTCTTCTGCTGAAGTGAGGATAAAAACAAAATTCTAAAAAATGTTTTAAGGTCATGTGAATCTTATACAGACTGTGACAGAAAGCACAAGGCTTATTCAAGTTCAGGTCAAACAAATTCCCATGAGTGGAGA
>CABHPR010094587.1:0-24198 GCA_902168415.1 Peromyscus melanophrys
TTTTTTTTTTTAATGAATGTCACTGTTTATCCCCTTTTCAACAAATAGAATGTACATTTTTGTTGAACCATGTGAACTGTGCTGACCTTTACTGTTTTTCCAGATACCATGTCTGTGTGGCAGCGCCCCATGCTTGCTGTGCCGCTGCTGCCCCAGTGGAAACAACTCGACCGTGACTAGATTGATCTATGCACTTTTCTTGCTTGTTGGAGTGTGTGTAGCATGTGTAATGTTAATACCAGGGATGGAAGAACAACTGAATAAGGTCAGTCTTTCGATTTACTCTGGATGAACTGAAATTGTAGCATATCCATTAGTAACCTTGGGTACTGAAAAGAGAGCACTATAAAATACGGTAATATGTAATCCTAGTTTTAGTAGGTCATATTCTTTTAGGGAAGACAGCATGAAGCAGCTTGTTCAGTTCCGTGATGGCAGCACAGAAAACGTTCTTTGCCTGTTTCTGTGGTTGGTTGTTTCCCACCAGAACTAGATGGTAGATTCCATTAGTGCAGATACCACATGCTGTAGTCTCAGGACATAAAGAAATCGGGCTGGAAGTGCTCTGGATGCCCCCTTCCTGCCGAGTGGCCTTCATCACGCCCGAAGGTGCTGTGCAGGCCGTTGGGAGGAGTTAGCAGCAGCAGTCTTACTCATTGTTGGTTCTGCTACCACAGCAGCAGCAGCCGGCCAGGCAAGATGTCCACCGGTACAGTAGCGGCAAGCCTGCTAGAGGTGGCCAGTTACTTTGCGATTAATTTGAGGCCCACTGCACTGGAAGGAATTTACATCTGGTATTGTAAATTCTTCTCCTGGAAGCCTTGTTGAAAGCCTGTGACTAGAGAGTATTGGGCCTAGTGGGGACTCTGCAGCTACTGTTTTACTAGATAGACTACCCATCAGATTTCCTTCTAAGTAACTGTTCTTCAAACCTGTAGATCAGTGTATTGTCAGCTTTGGTCAGAGAAGCACACCTGCAGAGGCACATAAACTGGTTTGAGTGTTGAAAATAACTGAAGGTTGAATGCTCAGCCATAATTAGATTACCTATGTCACTGCTTCCAAGGCTCAGTAAACATTGCTTAAGTAGAGACAGAAAGAATGTAAGAGCCAGAGGAAAATGAAGAGTGGTGTCAAATCCCAACTTTCAGGCATAACACAAATTCTACTGCCAACTCACAGCATCTGGATGTGCACAGAATGTGCACAAGATTGGAGCCTCTAACATCCAGTGATGGAGAAGGGAGGTGCTCACAAGATTCTGCCTCTTCTTGGAATTTACATACAGTTAGTAGTTGCTGGGGGAGGAAAAGATAATTTCTTCAGTGGTGTAGCCAGTGTTAAGATGCTCATGACACTGTAAAGAAACCTACAGTGCTTCCGGAAGCAACTCTAATGAAATCATTGGGTCAAAGAACAAAACCAAAGAAACTAAAGTAGAAAAGGGCAGATAGGGATCAGCAGGAGGGGAGTGAGACAAGAATGGGATGGGGCGAATATGATCAGGTACATAATATGTGTGTATGAAAATGTCATGTTGAAAGACATTGTGTGTAACTAATATATATGTCAGTAAGAAAGTAAAGAAACTGTACTTTGGTAATGTCGCTGTAATTGGAAAGTGGACTCTGTGTGTGTGTGTGTGTGTGTGTGTGTGTGTGTGTTTTCTTTTTGTTCTTGAAAAGGGGACATTTCAAAAAAAAGTAAAACGTAAGTGCAGTGCCTGAAAATGAGGAAGCAATAATGACTAGGAAAGGTTTTGAGTCAATTTTGTCTGAAGATTATAAAGACAGAAGTCAAGCACTTAAATATAGAGGCTCTATGATAGGATCCGTGAGGGAGAGGCCTCAAAGAGATGTGATGTTGGAGTGACTGAGACTGCTGCCTGGCAATCCAATATTGGTAGTGCTAGAATTTCATCAGTCAGGTTCTAGTTCTTGGAGACTAGAGGCAAAGTACTGCTCTTAACCCAGAAACAGAGGCTGGAGAGGCAGTCCAGTGTTTGCTGCTCTTCCAGAGGACCAGAATTTGCTTCCTAACATCCATTGTTGGGTGGCTCATGGCTGCCTGAACTCCAGCTCCCAGAGGTCTCATGGTCCTCTTCTGGTCTCCGTGGTTACCAGTAGTCATGTGCACAGATGCAGACACATAATCAAAAAAGAAATCTTAAAAAAAAATGAAATACAGTCATTTTCTTTTTTTTTCTTCAGTGAGTTGGCTAATGGGAACAGAAGGGAATATATAGTCTGTAACATGTTGACTTGAAGCTGTCATATACTTGTGTGTATGTAGTTTAGGCTGCTAAAATATTACAAAAAGGTGGTTTAACAGAAATTTCGTTCTTACGTGTTTGGATGTGGGAGATTTGAAATAAGGGTGCCAAGAAGGTTTGGTTCCAGTGAGGATCTTTTGTTTGCAGTTGACTGTCGTGCATTTTCATGTTGTAAGGAGAGTAGCAGGCTATGTCATGCCTTTTCATATAAAGGCACAAATCTTTTAATGAAGGATGAACTTGATGACCTCATTATTGTCCCCTTCCTAATCTTGTTCTATTAAGGATCAGAGTTACAAGATAGGAATATCAGGGCTAGTTAGATGGCTTGGTGGCTGTGGCAAAATGTACTTGCTACCAAGCTCAATGAACTGAGTTCCATCCCAGGAACCCACATGATGGAAAGAGAAAACCCACTAATTCCCTTGAGTTCCATCTAATCTCCAAAAGTGTACTATGGCATATACATATACCTAATTAATTTTAAATAGATGAATTTTGGTCAGATGATATGGAGGCCCAACACTGTTTACCTATGAGGAATTAGAAAACATTAGTTCAGATCAGAGTAAGTATATGTTTTGAGAGTTGGAAATGGAAATCCCGGCAGCAGTGCTGTAGAAAGCCATTCAGGGTTAGCACTGCTAGAACCTCATCAACAGCTCTTCAGGAGTGGACAAGGAGGAAGCACAGCACTGGAGGAGGCGGGGAGAAAAGCCACAGGTAAGTATACAGGATTTAGACAGACTTGTCGGAAAGACTGTCAGTGCACCAAGGGTTAAAGAAGGTCAGGACTGCAACAGCCGTGGGATATGATGGTAAAAAACTAGTATCTGAAATTCGGTATCCTTGGAATACTAGGACTAGGGTGGGAGGAATAGTTTATTCTTATAATATATGTAGTTTTCAATAATACTGACACTTAACTCACAAAAGTTCCTTTTTTGCGTCCTGATTTCACTGTAACTTTGTGTCTGTGAGTGTGTGTTGGTGGCGATCAAGGCCAAGGCCCCTGTGTTGCATGGGAAGGGCTCTATTACTGCACCTCCCCACCCTACCCAGCTACCTTTCTGAAGTGGTCACTGCTGTTTCTCAGGATTATGAATTAAAATACGAAGTATTGTCAGCTCAAGTCAGTGTACCCATGATGAGAAGTAGCACTGAAAGGTCTCATCCTCAGAATGGATTTAAATAGCATCGGCCCTAAAGAGCCATTTTAAAAATGCTCTACAGCCTTAGAGATGACTGTTTTATGTAATTCTTTAAGCTTGTGTTCATTTCTTCCCACTTATCTTACATTTGTAATTCAGTACTTCACAATAGAATGCAAGTCTCATAAAACTTAGAATTATGGTATGCTATAAACATGCATTTTTGTTTTTATGTAACATTCAGATACATATTTAAAGATTTAAAATCTTCAGCTCAAAAAAAATCATCCTATAGTAGTATTTTATTTGTACTGAAATGTGATTTGTATGTTAATAAATAAAGTTGCCTGGGGGTCAGAGCTATTAGAGCTATAGCAAAAGCCGGGCGGTGGTGGTGGTGGTGGTGGTGGTGGTGGTGGTGGTGGTGGTGGTGCACGCCTTTAATCCCAGCACTTGGTAGGCAGAGTTAGGTAAGTCTCTGTGTGTTCAAGGATACAGCCAGCATTGGAGACACACGCCTTTAATCCCAAGACCAACCATAGAACACCTGGAGGTCTGTACAGACAGGCAGTGACTAGGAGGTCATGTGGTTGGGTTTACAACCAATGAGAAGGCAGAACAGAAACTCTATAAAAAAAAGACAGACACAGGAAGTAGCTCTCTTTTAGGAGAGGGACAGCAACAGCGACAGGAAGGGTAAGGTTTTTCACTCTTAGCTATTGCTCTGACCTCTTGGCTTTCATCTTTGTATTGGCTTTGTGTTTCTTATTTAATAAGACGGTTGGTTACATCTACATCATCCAGCCTAGATATGGCCATTGTTAGTTTTCCAGCTTAGATATGGCCATTGTTAGTTTATTATCTATTTGCTCATTTGGAAGTTTTAACTGTTTTGTTTTTTTTTTTTTTTTTAATTGGTAAGACAAAGTCTCACTATGTAGCCCCAGCTGGCCTGCTTCTGCCTCCTGCTGTGCTGGGATTAAATGCTTGTGCCACCATGCCTGGCCCTACCCCCATTAAAATGCAGCAGGGTTATTTTGATTATATTTATTTGTATGGCTTGTAAAGCAGATTACAGTTTACATGGAACTTTTAGTTCATAAAAAGTATTGATCATAAGCCCATTTTGTTTTCCTAGATTCCTGGGTTCTGTGAGAATGAGAAAGGTGTTGTTCCTTGTAGTATTCTGGTTGGCTACAAAGCTGTGTATCGCTTGTGCTTTGGCTTGGCCATGTTCTACCTTCTCCTCTCTTTACTAATGATCAAAGTGAAAAGCAGCAGTGATCCTAGAGCCGCGATCCACAACGGGTAAGCCTTGAATTACTCGAGAGAAAAGTCTAGAGAGCCTTTTTCCTCCTGGCAATTTTGAATTTACCCAAAGAAATTTCAAAGCAGAGTCATCTTGACCATAAAATGTTTTAAGAACTCTAGTTGATTTTCCTAGAGAAAGCCTTGCTTTGGATATTAAATAATGGTAGTGAGTCATTTATTGGCATCACCTCTGATTATGTATCTTATTTTCAAAGGAGGATGTGTATATGTGATTAAAGGAAGAGGTGTTGTTGCCCCTTCTTTTAGCTTCTGGTGAACCTTTCCTATTACATAGAACTCTAAATTTCCTAGATCTACTAGGCAGCCAAATCAAAAGAAACTTTATTCCTCAACAGGCATTGATTTTTCTAGGTGATTGTTTTCACAACCTAGAAAAAAAAGTGCTAATTTAGTCAGTCTCCTTTAATATTGAATATCTCATCTGGTAGTTTATTTGAATGTTTGAATTGTATCTATTTCTTCCTACAAACTCATTTTTCTTAGTATGTTTTATTGCTTATTGTCAACATGCTATGCCAAAGATGGAATAAAAATGTAATATTGCATTAATAAAAAGTGTTCTATAACAGGCTTTTACCATTTTAGTTATTGGCTGTTTTGAATATAGGCACTTGTCATAATTTATTAAATTTATTAAAGCTATTCATTTGTGAAATAAAATTGTACTTTATATATTCAGTCCTTTGGAATGAAGCCTGTATTCTCAAATGAATTGGTGACACATCTTTCTTAAGATCATCCTTACAATAGCCTGTGGAATGTTTTTTTGTTGTTGTTGTTGTTGTCTTCAGTATATGCTTAAAACTATTAGGTAAAGTATACCTGTTCTTTAAGTGGTTCTGAGAAGATTTACTGTTTGAGTTATTGGTGGGTGCTTATTATTAAAAATGCATTTCTTTCTGTCTTAGATTCTGGTTCTTTAAATTTGCTACAGCAGTCGCAATTATTGTTGGAGCTTTCTTCATTCCGGAAGGCACTTTTACAACCGGTGAGGATTTAAAAAAAAATTCTGTGATAATATTTTTGTTTGCTTGTTGTACAGGATGTTGTAGTAACTGCTACCGGGAGTTGTCATTCTCTTACTGTTTGGTTTTTCTTTTATGGCAGTTGCAAAATCAATTTCCATACAAGTTTGTTTTCCCTTTTTGTATCAAGATTATTAAGAAAAATAATAAAAACTAAAGCAGTCATTCCTTCACTTAAAATACATTATTTTTCCTTTCAGTGTGGTTTTATGTAGGCATGGCAGGTGCCTTTTGTTTCATCCTCATACAACTAGTCTTGCTTATTGATTTTGCCCATTCTTGGAATGAATCATGGGTTGAAAAAATGGAAGAAGGGAACTCAAGGTGTTGGTATGCAGGTAAGCTTTTATTTCATAGAGGATGCTCAGTATGGTGAACATTGATGAGGACAGAAGAGTTTGCAGGGAAATCCCTTAGGATTTTTGTGGTCTAATTTCCTATGAAGAGTGACTGTATCAGCAACTTATTGAACATTAGTAAGTAATTTACTTCCTAACTAGCACTGTATCTGGGGACTAGTAAGGAAACCAAAAGATCCGTGAATAGCTAGAATGATGTACAGAGTCTATTGCTTAAAGCATATATTTTTGCAGACAAATTCCCCAGTACATTAAAAATAAAATGTTAAAGGGAAGACTACTAGAAATAACATAGAATTGTGTTAATTCAGCAGAAGCAATAAACAAAGAAAACAAAAACTTGGGACCACCTTATAAAAGTATAAAGGCTGCCTAACACCTAAGGGGATTTCTGTAGTAGTATATTCTAAGAAGAAGCTTGAGTTAATTGGTTAGTTACATAAAATCTAAGATTTGTTTAAAAACAAGTGCCAGGCTGAATTTCTAATATTTTTATAAAATCTAATAATTCCATTGTATTTCTTTCACAGCCCTGTTATCAGCTACAGCTCTGAATTATTTGCTGTCTTTAGTTGCCATCATCTTATTCTTTGTCTACTACACTCACCCAGCCAGTTGTTCAGAAAATAAAGCATTCATCAGTGTCAACATGCTCCTCTGCATTGGTGCTTCTGTAATGTCTATACTGCCCAAGATCCAAGTATGCACTTCCTAGTACTCAATTTTATGAAGCCTTTAACTTTCTAAATTTTCATACATCAGAATGTCAGGCATTTATTTGTATTACTTAATATTTTGTTTGTAGGAATCACAACCAAGATCTGGCTTGTTACAGTCTTCAGTAATTACAGTCTACACAATGTATTTGACATGGTCTGCTATGACCAACGAACCAGGTATGTTTTATTTATAATGAGTTTTGCAGTATTGACTTTTTTTATTCAGAACTGTTCATTTTAAGGGAGGAAGTTACCTAATTAGGCTGGTAGAGGAATAAAGCATGTAAATAGTATTACTTCATCTTTAAGGTATTGCTGTTTTCCTTTTCATTTAGTTTCTTCTTTCACTAATAAAATGATACGGTTCTAAGAAATGCTATGAAAACATATATACTTATTTTTTACAGTGTGTAAGATAGTTGTATATAGGAAGAAATAAAGTATTTTCAATTTTTATGTTTTGTTTGAGACAGAGTTTCACTTTGCAGCCCAGGCCAACCATGATGTCTTGGCATTCCTCATGCCTCAGCCTCAAATTCTGAATATGAACCATTCCTAGCTTTAAGTGTTTTCTCAGTTGTAAATTTAATTATACCTTTTCCACGTTTTTTATAATAACTGGCTTTGTAATGAACCTCTGTCCTCATCACACTGAATTCCATGGGAAATAAAATTATGTATGTCCTGAAAGGACAAAGAAATTACTATTTTTAGAAAAGAATTTTTTTACCTGTAAAATCATATTTGTATAAAATACTTTCTCTGACTCTAATCATACTGTTTACAAACTCATTAAATACTTTTCCAGTTGTTACAGAGACAGAGATCTTAGTGTATAGAGAATCCTCTTCCCTCACTCCAAAATAAGTAGTTTTAAAATATCACTAATGATTTGCTTGAGAAGTTAGCCTTAGGTAGTTTTCATTAATAAAGTGGAGACTGAAGATTTGGATTTGTTGGAATCAAAAGTGAATATATATATTGGGCACTTAAGTGTATGCTTATCCTTTTAAAATGGCAAAGAAATTGGTAGGAAAGGCATTGTATTTCTTTTCTTTTTTACAAGATGGATTTTATCTCCTTGAGTTTTATGAGGGTATTAGGTAAAGTGGACTCAAGTAATAGATAAGCCCAGTGCTTTAAGGCTGTAGCTGTTTAGTTGGAAGCAACAATGCTAAGGGCACAGTTTTACTGAGGGGTTGTATTTCTTCACAGCATCCTTCCTCTCTAGCTTATAAGAGTAAATGGAGTGAAGTTCATTGACAAAAATCTCTCTGTCCACTGTCTGTGGGAAGAATAAGAGTTGTGCGTTATGAGTGATACCAAGAGTAATTTCTGATTTAGCCTTTGTTCTGTTGAAAAAATAAGCACAACAGCAGACCTTGGTACCAAAATACCAAGATTAACTCCTGCAACCCACCAAGGTGTCTAGTGGATCACCTTAAGGTCACTGTAGGATTCTTTTTATTTTTTTCTTTTATTGTAAATAGATTTCTTTCCTCATACAATATATCCTGATTATAGTTTCCCTCCCTCTACTCCTCCCAGCTCCTCCCCACCTCCCCTCCTTTCTGGATCCACTCTTTCTGTCTCTCATTAGAGAAGAACAGGGTTCTAAAAGATAACAACCAAACATGACAAAATATCTAAGATGAAGCAAAAGCTATCATATCAAAGTTGGACACAGCAACCCAACAGGAGAAGAGTCCCAAGAGAGGACACAAGAGTCAGAGACCCAGTCCTTATCAGGGTCAGAAGTCCCATAAAAATACTAAGCTAGTAGTTATAATACATATGCAGAGGCCCTGGTACAGAACCCCTGTAGGCCCTGTGCTTGCTCCTTCAGTCTGAGCTCATATGTGCCTTGATTGATTCAGAAGGCCTTGTTCTCCTGGTGTCCTCCATCTTCTCTGGCTCCTACAATCTTTCCACCTCTGCTTTTGCAGGACTCCCTGAGTTCCGAGGGGAGGGATTTGATAGAGACCTTCCATTTAGACTCTCCACATGTCTGGAGAGGGATTGAATTTTCTTTTTAAGACCAGTAGTGTTTGGTTTTACCCTAAAGTCTCTGGACTATCTAATCTGTGGGTTTTGGTCAACCAAGCAGTGTTGGATATGAGTTCCTTCTCATGGAGTGGGCCTTAAGTCAAATCAGACTGGTTGGCTACTCTCACAAGTTTTGTGCTATCACTGCCCTAGCATATTTTGCATGCAGAACACTTGTAGGTCAAAGGTTTTATGGCTGGGTAGCCTGCAGAGTACATTCCTACACCAAGGAGACTAGAACATAGGGGTCCGTATTTAATAAGTTAGTTGTGTGAGTGTTGTCCTCAGCAATGGGGTCCTGATATCAGTTTGCAGAGAGCAACCCTTTTGTCTTAGCAACAGCCCGGCTTGTTTGGGGATTTCCATGGGACCCACTTGGCCAACAACTCAATTGAATGTAACCCAGTCCCACCACTGGAAGCCTCACGTGGCTACAAGAGATGAGAATTTTAATGACTGCTTTTATTTCCTTAGGGATTTAAGGTTTATTTTTATCTGATCTTGCATTAATTTTGGTAAGTGGTACCTATGGAGAAAATTCATTTCTTTTAGATTATCCAATTTGGTAGAATACAGGTTTTTAGTATGTCCTTATAATTAATCTAGATTTCATCAGTATCTCTTGTTATGTCTCCCTTTTCATTTCTGATTTTGCTAATTTGGATATTCTCTCGTCTTTTAGCTAGAGGGTTGTCTATCTTGATGATTTTCTCAAAGAACCAACTCTGTCTCATTGATTCTTTTATTGTTCTCTTTGCTTCCTCTTTTTTTTCCTTTCAGACCTCAGTTTGATCATTTCCTGCTGTATACTCTTGGGTGGGCTTACTTACTTTGCTTCTAGAGCTTTCAGGTGTGCTGTTAAGTTGCTATGCTAGTATGAGATCTCCCCAATTTTTCATATAGGCACCCAGTGCTATGGACTTTCCTTTTGGCACCCCTTTCATTGTGTCCCCATAAGCTTGGGTATGCTGTGTATTATTTTCATTATTAGAAAGTCTTTAACTTATTTCTGTCTTGACCCAGTTTTCATTCAGTAGAGAGTTGTTCAGTTTCCTTGAGTTTGTAAGCTTTCTGTTGTTTCTGTTGTGGATAGCCATCTTTAATCCATGGTGATCTAAGAGGCTGCAGGGAGTTACTGTAATTTTCTTACATCTGTTGAGACTTGCTTTGTGTCCAACTATGTGGTCAGTTTTGGAAAAAGTTTCATGAGGTGCAGAGAAGGTATATGCTTTTGTATTCTGTAAAAATCTGTAGCCGGGTGGTGGTGGTGTAGGCCTTTAATCTCAGAACTCGGGAGGCAGAAGCAGGCAGATCTCTGTGAGTTCAAGGCCAGTCTAGTCTACAGAGCAAGATCCAGGACAAGCACCAAAACTACACAGAGAAACCCTGTCTCAAAAGAATGAATGAATGAATGAATGAATGAATGAAATAAAAAGAAAAAACAACAAAAAACACAAAAACATCTGTTAGGTTCATTTGGTTTGTAATGTTTGTTAGCTCTAGCTTGCTCTGTTTAGTTTTTGTCTGGATAATCTATCCATCAGTGAGAGTGGGGTATTGAAGTCTCCCACTATTAGTGTGTGAGGGTCAATATGTGATTTAAGCTGTAGTAGTGCTTCTTTTATGAACTTGAGTGTTTTGGGCATAGCTGTTCAGAATTGAAATATCATCTTGATGAATTTTTCCTTGATGAGTAAGTATGTAGTGTCCTTCCCTATTAGTTTTGGTTTGTAGTCTATTTTGTTAGATATTAAATGGCTACACCAGTTTGCATCATATTTCTAAATGTACCAACTTTAGGTAGGTTGTCTAAATTGTATCCATTTGTTGATCAAGATATCTTGGCTCTCATAAGGTTGGAAGTAAAGTAATTTAAGTTTTCTAAAATAAAATTAGGCAGGAAAACCCCCTTAATACATACAAATTATGTTAAGTATGTCATTAGCTTGTGTCTTTCTTAACCAACCTTCTTTGAGGTTCCAAGGATTAAATGTCCTAATTTTTTTATACTGCTCTAACATTTACTTTGACCTCAATGTACTTTATAGAAACAAACTGCAACCCAAGTCTTCTAAGTATCATTGGCTTCAATAGCACAAGACCTCTCCCAAAGGACGGGCAGTCTGTGCAGTGGTGGCATCCCCAAGGGATCATAGGACTGGTTCTCTTCCTACTGTGTGTGTTTTACTCAAGGTAAGAAAGGCTGTAAAATCTTTTACAGAGAGTGTACTTATATAGATTAAGGAATTACTTATTTTTAAAAGTTGTTTCTTTTTCTGACTTTTTCTTTTCATGCAGCATCCGTACCTCCAACAATAGTCAGGTTAATAAGCTGACTCTAACAAGTGATGAGTCAACACTAATAGAAGATGGGAATGCCAGAAGTGATGGATCTCTAGAAGATGGTGATGATGTCCACCGAGCTGTAGATAATGAAAGGGATGGCGTCACTTACAGTTACTCCTTCTTTCACTTCATGCTTTTCCTGGCTTCGCTTTATATCATGATGACCCTTACCAACTGGTACAGGTACTCACATCTCACGTTAACTTTGGGTAATTTTGGTGGGTTTTTCATGACTCTGTTGTAAAATATGTGACAGTAAGTACTTGAGTGCATGTGTACCTGGTGTGTGAAGGCCAGAGATGGAACACCAAACAGACTAGCTAGCTAGCCAGAAAACCCTGGTGATTACCCTATTTCTACCCTTCCCCTAGTGGAATGACAAGTGAGTGCCACCATACCTGGCTTTTTAAATAGGTGGGTTCTGGGATCAGACTCCAGTTCTTATGTTTGCAAGGCAAGCCATTTCTCAAGCTTCAGAGTACTTTTTAATCCTCTGATGTAGTTCAATATTTAGTTAAAAATGAATTCTGAGAGTGAGAAATGCAGATTTTACTTTCTTAACAATTACACAAATGTGGTTGTCCAAATGAAAAACTTTATATAACCATGTTTTAACAGAAATTCATGTTAATAGTTGATTTAACATACTGTTTAGTTATTTTTAATACTGTAAATTTATTCCTAACACAATATAGTAATAGTATACAGTCTTAAAAACAGTGGTTCTTTTAAAACTCTATCATTAAGCTGGGCTGGTGAGATAGATGACTGGTTAAGAGCACTGGCTGCTTTTCCAGAGGACCCAGATTCAATTTTCAGCACCCATATGGTACTTACAATTTTTCTAACTCTAGTTCCAGGGGATCTGATACCCTTGTGTAGACATGGGCACCTCATGCTGAGACATACATAGAGGCAAAACAATCATACACATAAAACATCAGATATAAATTTCAGGTATAAAATATCTGAAAAATTCTGAATGTGAATACATTGTGAGATACTATTTTTAGTATTATTCTCTTAACCGTGTTTTTTATCCCTTCAAAATTCAGACTTTCCTGAAAAAAGTAACCATGTAGTTTGTTTTTAAACTGATTTTATCTAAAATGATCACCAAAAGATTCTACACAAGATTGACATTGACCTATACGGTTGGACAAGTGTGTTTTCAGTAATTTTTAATGCATGTCTGTAAATAGTGTATAAAATACTTATACCAGGAAAAGATGGAGAAAAATATTATTCTTCCCTGATGTTTTTGAGGCTAGTATTTATATTTTTATGATGAAAAAGTAATTTTAATCAAAATGTTAAACTGTATCTTATTAAGCCAAGATGTAAGTAGCTCTCTGTAATTGATAACTTTTACTACCAGATAATACCAAATGTTAAAAAATTAGTTTTAATATTTCCTATCTGTCAAATCTGAGAGAGGAAGTAGTGTTAGCTGAAAAGGGAGGTCCATAAACCTTCCAGTCTTGTACATAATAGTCACATATTATTTACTCAGGTTTCATCTGCTCCTATTTAATAACATGTAGAATTATTTACCGTGCTTTAGAACTATGTGAAAGATTGCCTCAGTTCTGTGCTGTGCTCAAAGGAAGTCTTCCTGATACATCAGTATGGAAGGCATGGCAGCAGGATGAGCTACTGCACATTAGTATCACAAAACCATACAAAGGAAGCTTGAGTGAAGGGGCCTAGTAGTTTGATGGCTTAGTAACACAGTCCATTCACCAAAGTAGTCACTTCTACATTTCCTCAAATTTTAGGTATGAGCCTTCTCGTGAGATGAAGAGTCAGTGGACAGCAGTCTGGGTGAAAATCTCTTCCAGCTGGATTGGCATCGTGCTGTATGTTTGGACACTGGTGGCACCACTTGTTCTTACAAATCGTGATTTTGACTGAATCGGACCTCTGGCATGAAAGTCCTACTTTGGTAATTGTTTATTTGACATTAACAGTATTCCCAATTTTTGTAAAGTTTTATGTGTTGTTATATAACTTACTGTTTTTCTCTTGCATGAATTAGATTTACTCTGCCATTTTATCCATGTTCTTGCTAAGTGTACTGATGATGTGGATTGCAAAGAGAATTTTGAATAAGGTGGCAAATTAGGAAAGATGAACACTGATAGGCATATCATCTGCTCTGTACATATGAAATTAAAAGTAAAAAAAATTCTTGACAGTTGGTCTCAAATTGTGTTAGACCTTATGCTATTTTAGAAACATTACTGTATGGCTGCCTTTTGAAATACTTGGTGTGTTGCCTTACAGGACTGCATAGCAGATAAAGCAAATAGTTGTTCTAAAATTATGTAAATAAGTCACACGCTAGTTGTCTGCAAAATGCAAGTCACTTTAGGTTTGTCAGGATTTTCTCTTACTAGGTACAGAATGGTCATGTTCATTGGAAAACAGTATAGGATGTGGAGGAAGGCTAAGGAACAGACAAGAGTCTTCACGCAAAGTCTCCGGTAGTGGGTTTTAAAGTGAATAAATACTCTTAGATAATGAGATCTAAGATCTTAGCTTTCTCTGTAAGACAGGGTGGCCTTCACCAACAAAATGAACTTTGTTCTTTACAAACATACAATTAATGGATTTCAGAGATGTTTGCATTTACACAAAGTTTTGAAATGAAAATCATGTGTTAGAAAAATTTTGAAACTAAACATTTGCAAATCAAAACTCGATTCCTCTGACAGGATGTGAAGTATTAGGCTCTGGGTTAGGGACTTGGGATTGCGTCCAGCTCTTACTTTAAAAATGAAGCAGAAGCACAGACTCAACTAGCTCAAACTGCTAGTTAGTGGCAAAGTTGAGAAGTTCTAAGTTTACCAAAACTAGCCAACATTGACATAGAAATTTTTATATTCAAAATACAGTAATTCATTTCAAAAATCATTAATGGTAATTTGTGTGATATGTATTGCCGCTGTTCTGCATGCTTTTTATCCAAACATGAAGGCCAGGCGTATATGGAACTTGTAGAATAGACTACTTACATTATATTACACTACACATTTAAACATGCTGAAAATGTGTGTATTTACTGCCATGTAACTGATAAAATAGTCAATTTGAAAATCAGTATGCCATTTCATTTAGATAAAAATGCTTATGTATGTGTAAATTTATCTAGTAAAGCTTAGTTTACATTTGCTTCTTAAAAATATTCTGCACATGGAATATAACAATTCCTCTTAATTTCCCAAACTTTGTGTTAATATTGTGTTTCACAATTTTGAATGCCTGTGTTCTGTCTCTTAAATAAATGAATTCAGAGAAACTGTGTGGTGGTGGTTCCTTAGCATTAAAACCTCAGGTGGATTTAACTAAAGATTTCTTTTTCCGTGTGAAAAGAACCGGGTTCTAGAGAGCAAATACTACCCACCTTCTACTCTGACAAATTATTTTGAAAGTAATTTTACCCCTTTTGTGTCTGTTGAATCCTGAGGTTGATTCTCAAAAGTAAAGTGGTATTCTTACCCTAAAGAACCTTCGGTAGATGAGCCAGTTCAGTGTAGAGAATGGATTTTAGTTCTGAAAACTGAAAATGCACACCTCTTGTGTCCTCCACCAGCCATGGTTTTAAAAGTTGTGGCGTGTCCAACAATATAATTGGTCTCAGAGTTTCTTTCTGTTCTGTGAGAAAACACCATGACCATAAGCAAACTGGGAAAGAACCAATACAGAGGCCACGGGTGAGTGCTGCTTACTTAATGGCTTGCTACCGATGATTTGGTCTGTCTGCCTACTTTTATATCATTCCAGGATGGGATGGGCCCTCCTATATCAATGATGGTTTAAGAAAATGGCCAGCAGGTTTGCCTTCTGGCCAGTATAAATGGGCCATTTTCTCATTTGAGGTTTTCTATTCCCAAATGATTCTAGCCTGTTTGTCGTTGATATAAACACTAACTAGTACACAGCTGTACTGATAAAACATTCCTATCCATGAATTACTACATTAACTTTCTATCACTATAATGGAATATGTGAGAGAACTTACAAGTTTATCAAAGTATCATGCCAGTGAGACTCCATGGCACAGCAAGATTCTGGACTCCACCCCGCAAAAGGGGCCAGGATTACAATATGCCTACAAGGCCCCACCTTCTGTAGTTTCCATCACTGCTCCTTAGTACCCTGGGAACCACACCATAAACATGGGAATATTTGACATCAATTATAGCAGCTGCTGGACTTTGGTATACTTTGTTTGTTTGTAAATTCTTTATTCAGTTAGAGTATTTAGGCAGGTAATTGTGTATGAGACAGAGACAGACTGACTAGAGGCCAGTGGATGGCACTGGATTCTCTGGATCTAGTTACAAGTGGTTGGGAACTGCCTGACTGGTGCTGAGAACTGAACTCTGTGGTCTCTCTAGCCACTACAGCAGTTCTAATAGCCAAAACTAGAGAATAGATGTCTTTCAGTGTGCAAATGATTAAACATGGGGTACAAGTAGTAAGGAAATAAGGAACAACTCAAAATCTGGGTTAGTGTATAACAATTACAAAATGTGGAAATGGCTTGTTTATGATATACTAATTGTAGCTTCCCTTTGCAAACCAAACTTTAACCTGTGGCCCAGTTAATAATAGCCTTTGAGAGCATTTACAACCATGTACTCATTCTGCCTGTTTAAGATAACTTTCAATAAAAACAATGTAATCAATCTTACTATGCTTTGGAACCCACTGATGTACCATATTCCCTATTTTTTCTTTGTGGTCCATTCATCCCCTAAGTATGTATGTAAGATGTGGTAGCTAAACCAAAGACTATTTGCTAGAGACAGCCAGGGTCAAAAGAACCCCCCCCCCCCCCCCCCGTTATGTAAGCTTCCTCTGAGATACTTACATAATAGTATCCTATAGTAAACAGCTCTTAAGAAGTAAAACTGCATCCTATAGTAAGCAGCTCTTAAGTAAAACTCAAAATAGCTTCAGGAAGTTCCTGAAACTGACCAGATTCACTAGTCCCCTTCCTACCAGAATATGCAATAAAAGCTGAGCTCCCCTTAGAAAAGAGCAAAGCTGCAAAGACTCTCAGACAAGCCCCAGCTGCTTGAAGAAGAAACCAGCTGAGCTAAGCTAAACCAAAGAGGTCTAGTTAGATCAACTGAGTCACTTAGAAAGGACACTGTCCAACCTGTACCTCATTCCCTTTACATAATTATTTGCTGTGCTATTCAGTAGTGTACAACCTTTATTTTAGGAGAGATCTGAATTTCTCTGAACAGATCAGGCCCAGACATGGGTAGCTGGCACCTAGGGTCAGTTTCTTTTCTTGTATTTTGCTTTCAGAAAAATTAAACATGACCTGATGACTAGCTAAATTCTGACATATAATTATGAAAGAGTTAAAAGAATTAACATTATAACAAAATTCCTTTATTTTATATTAATACATGAAATTTGTTATCAATTAAAAAATCAAAACTGATACTCAACAGCCTTTATTAAATCCTGTTTATCCCAGTAAAAAGATGTACTTGTGAAAAAAATTACCTTTTTATGTTTCACAACTCACAAAATTTGGACTATTATGTACCAGTGCACACTAAAAGCTTTAACAAACCAACTTCAAAAGCTCAGACCATAATCAAAGATGAACGATTAGTCTAAAGTGGGTATGCAGGAGGGTTGGATGGCTCTACTATAAACTGATTTGGAAAGCCAACTCTGTTCCTTTTGTGAATGAATATTTTTAGAAGCTGTGTACACTTCTCTGCATGAAGCCAGTGAAGGAATGCAGACTGGAGGACTGAACGGAGGAGGTCAGAAAAGACCAAGAAAATGCTAGATTTCATTTCTCATGTTAATTTATTAGAACTCTAATTTACCACATGGAAGAAAATTCTAATACCTGAAGCACAGTATGGCCAGAAAAGCCTTCTTGAAGCGCCTACTGCATAATTAATTATATGTACTATTTAGATATTAATTGCACTGCTTCTAGCCTTCTACCTGAGTGTAGACTTCTTGAAGTTTTAAAGTACCCTGGCCTTAAGGCCTCTCCAATCCTGAAAGAGACAAGTTGATTTGATTCTCTTATCTTGCATCAGGACAAAAAAAACGTAGCATTTGGTGGCATCAACCGATAATGTTCTCACCTTGTTTGCAACAATGAGAGGTATTTTTCTCTCAGTTATTAGAAACATAAAAAGCAAGCCAGTATGCTTTTTAAACAAAGAACATTAAAATACATTAAGATTAGAAGCATCATATTCTTTCCTTACTGCAATAGACAGTATTTTTTCAAGTAAAGCACAAGGATCTTGATGTGACCCACACTGTGATAAAAATGGACAACACATAGTTTAAAGCTACCACCTTCATTTCACGTGGGCATCACTTCCAAAGACGACACAACAAATACTAGTACTCAACATTCGTCATATTTATTTACTAAATACCATGGTTCAAAAGAACAAACCAGAAAACATACTTCAGCTAGTCTAAGTGGACGGGTTTACCTGCGACAACCTGTCTCCACGTTCTTTTATGTATGTGGAGCTGGAACCCCTTCAGTGATTACTCGTGCACACTTTGCCTTTTCTGTTACTAACACATTTCTCTGAACATAAAAGAATTTCTCTGAACCAAGAAAGACATGAAATATTACAAGATACAGGCACTTTATGTTCCCAGTTTTACAAATAAACCAAGTCAAAAATACTTTAATAAAACTAACTAGAACAGAGTTTTCTACCTTTAGTTCTAAAAACTTAAACTCAATTGCAAATAAACAAGTTCAACTGGGATTAAATGGTCGTATTTGTATATAAAAAAATTCAAATTACTACAACTTGAGAAAATGGTCATTTGAATTCAACTTAAGATATTCCAATAATGTGCATTAAAATTTATATACCTAGGCAGCCGAGTAACATCTGAAAGCTTTGCAAGAGTGTGGTTAGTGAGAAAAGCAAAAGGTGCTTTTATTCCACAGTATCTGATTAAACAAAAAGTAATTTACAAAACAAAGTACCAAGTGATACTTTAAAATAAATACTTCATCATTTTGATGAATATATACATAGTGTCCATTTGTGGGGTTTAACTATCTAAAAGTGGCATTTCACTATCCAGAGGTGCAGGAGCAAGTTCACATAAATAAAACAGTGTGGCTTCACTAGCTTCAGCTTCAGTCAATGGTTCCAGGCGAACAAGCTTACTTTGGGTTGGTTCTGGGTCCAGGTTGCTAGCCAGAAGCTCATCAACTTCTACAGGTTTATTTGTAGAGGGTGTAACTTCCGATGATGCTGTTGTACTCCCCTGTTCAATAGCAGAAGCAGGGTTTCCATCGAGGAGTGCAAGAAGTGGAAAGGCAGTATACTGGATAAGTTGTTTATCTACAAAGATCATAAAAGATACTTTTATATACCCAAATGAGAAGTTATCTGTCAGGAAAGTTAGCCTAAATTCAATTTAGCTATAAGATTTGTCTTTTAATGTTAAATAAGGGGGGAAGGGTATTCAAACTCCAGGAACCATTACCTCACCATTTACATTTTGTTTGGGTACTATAAACTTAAGACACCACCCACAGAAGCCAAGGCAGCAGTCCATCTTCACTTGTTTATATGGGTTTCTTTTCTGTAGTGCTAAACTACACTTGTAGGATTGAACCCAGGGCTTTGCACATGCTACGCAAGAGCCCAGCCCATCCAGCTGTTGAGTAAGACATTATCTGCATGGTTTGCAACTACAGAAATTAAGACTACTTGCATACCTACCTGGTTTTGACTTGGATTTTCTTCCCTCTTCTGAAACTTGTTGAATGACACTGCTCTTAGTAGCCTCTAATCCCTTATTCTCAGACTAAAAAAAAATAAATTACATGAAAATACTTGTTTTACATTTTACATTCCTTAAGGGTATCAAAAATTAACTGATAAAATAACATCAACACATCTGAAATATACTAGAAAGGGGACCATCAGGAAAGATGAACTGAAGAGAAAAATCTCACTCGAATTAACCAGACTGGCTAAGAAAGTTGTCCTCAAGGGCCAGAATAAAGTACCCGAAGAAGGAGGAAAGAAAAGGGCATTTCAGTAATAGGACAGACAGAATTGTCAAAGACTAAAGACGGAAATAAATCAAAGACAGGTAGTTTTACACGCTAGTGAGGATATAATTAAATATGCATTTTAAACAGTTTTGATTAGAAATGCATCCCACAATATTCTTCATGTGACCAGAAGAGCTAGCACAGATAAATGCCTCAGAGTCGCGAAGGATGACACAGTGACATCTATGAAACCATCCCTGCTCTTGGGAGCCTCAACTGTGATGGTTTCTTCTTGTCCTTTCTGTGATTCCTTAGGTTCTTTTATTTCATTTCGGTTGATTCTTTCAGCCACTGTCTTCTTCCTTTCTGGTTCATAAGGGATTTAAATCTACAATGCTGCTGAGATACCAGCCATCTTTTCAGCAGTGCTCAAACTCCAAGGTGCAGACGAGGCTCAATTATTTCTGATAATCTTAAGTACCAGATACTGCCGAGTACCACATTTCTACAAGTTGCTTTAGTATGCATAGTATAACAAACATCTGTATAATTTGTACATCCTCTGATAGCTATCACAAAGTGAAGCAGTGAAAGTTTCTGATACTAGAAAGACAATGACCCTAAGATAAAGACTAAACCATTCTAAATATTTAAGTAAAAATAGTCCATCATTTAGAAGTCACAATATATAAACGTTAATACATTTCATACTTGAAACAGGTATTTCCTAAGGATGCCACTGTTGATATTCTGAGAACCAAGATTATGAATGTATTTATGCATTTTTTCCCAAGAAAGTTCTTATTCATTAGTAGTGGACACTCACCTACACTAAGGAGTATAAGGTATCCAGACTAAGAAAATATTATGTTAAATGTCATTATACCCTTGTCATGAACAAAATTTATAGATAAAAATACCAATAATTTGCAATCACTCTGGACTCAGAACTATAAAACATTACTCTTAAAAATATTTTTCATAAAAATAAAAAAGCAATATGCAATTTTCTGTTACTGAGATTTCTGAAAATTCTCAAGTTATTTGTATCTAGAATGAGGACAAAGAACAATGACTCAGTTTTAGCAATAAACAGCAAAGCATATTCACTAAATTAAAATATTATATGACTAAATAACACTCAATATACTGACAAAATATATATACTATAAGCCTAGGCAAATGATGGTGAAATTCAGCTTACTGCCACTTTATTTGAAATGTCTATCAAAACATTCTTATATGCATTACCCGTATCTGCTTAAATCTACAATTACAGCATTGACAGTTGTGACATACAACCTATAAAACCAAAAACATCTAGTAGATTTGGCTATTTACAGAAATAGTGTGCCGTATGTCAATATCTCAAACAGTGTCCCCTACAAGTTCATAAAGTTTTGAGGCTCTGTGTCAGCCAAGATGAACCTTCAGAAACGTAGGAAAACTGGCCAGGCTATCTCCTTACACATGACAATAGAACATTTCAACTCATCAACTCTACAATCATTCATATTTATTTGAGATGTCTCATTTTGGATTACAAAAGACAAGAATGTAACTGACTTCTCTAATCCAAAATTTGAACTTGATTTATTTTGTAATCAGTAAAAAATAAAGATTGACAATTTGGTATACATATTAGATATGGGGAGTAAATTTAAGATGATTAAGCTATATGAAGATAACATAGATTTATAAGCATCTGCCATGAAAAACTGTCCTTAAGAATCTCCTGTCAATTTCCTAAGTCCAACTGGAGTTCCTATATGTTGAAAAAAATTATTTTGGGAAAAAAAAAAAGGAGCTTTATACAGGTAAAGCTCCTACCTAGTAAAATTTGCCTTTGCTTTAGTTACTTTTTAAAATGCTAACAGTGAAGGAACTTACAGAAGAAATATGGATCAGTTATTTTCAACTGAAAAAGCTGAGAAATTGTTTACGGAAAGAAAGAATATAAAATGCAGAAATTATATTTTAATCATGTATTTCAAAGAAATATCTGAACAAGCCAAGGTCAGGTGATTTCCCAGCACTAAGAGGCTGATTTTCTACTGAGAGTGAATCCCACATGTGCCAGCAGAATTGGGCAATGAATAACCCCATAACCAAAGGCTAATTTTCCTCTAGTACTTTACTATCTCAATCACACACAAGGTAAGGATATAAAATGTTTTCTGTAATTGAGAGTGCTACTGCTTTCTATGTATGTTTACTAGGACTTTTTCATATTTTTACAGCTACGGGTCCTGAGCAACATGAATTAAAACTTACTTTTGTATTATTGATGTAATCTGTGGGATTCATCTGCACAGAACTAGTGAAAAGCTGAAAGACCAAACAAGAAAGATGATAAGTTTAAAAAATATTTAAAAAGATTTGTGTGTTAAAAATTTCTATACAACCATGTTGACTGAAGGGATGTCACTCCTACAATGGGAAGTTTCCATAGATTAAAACAAGGTTGAAAAAGCAGGAAAGCAGAGCGAAAAACAAACAAAGGCAGAGCGAGCTGGCCATGCACTAGATGGAGTTTTATGTTGTAAGGATTTCTCTACAGGGGGTAAATCATTTGAGATAGTTTCCCACAATTCTATCCCTTCCTTACTCTCCATTCAATTTCTTATCTTTTTTCTCTCCCTAAACATCCTTGGCCATATGTAGCACCAAATGCTAAGTCCCATGTCTTGAAACTAAGCATTCACTGAACACCTACTAATTAGGTGAACCTACTCTGACAGTGAAACCTAACATACATGACAAGTGGAGCCCTGACAAAATGCCATACCTACTTCGTTTTATGTTCCACGTAGCAGAGGAAATTGGTAAGTGTCAAAATAATGCCAATGAGCTGTACTCACAGTCCAGCCAATTCAAAAATACAACTTTTAAGTCAATCACCATGAAACATTCTTTCTGCTCTCCAGGAGCTTACAATCTACAAGACAATACTGACATTAAATAGGTAACTCATACACGATCCAGTTTCACAACAGTTAGTAGAGCTTTAAAAGCAGAAAGGCGTTTGGAGACCAAGAAGGGAGGAAAGCACAGACACAGGCATAAACATGATGCTGCAAGGTATCAGCAGTCCCAAGAGAAGACAGCAGAGTCCTGAGTTACAGTTCCACCAAGAAGGTAGAGCATGTTCTAGAAATGGTTCAGACCAACCCAAATAACACAAGTTCTGACTTGAACAGTTATATACACAAGTTTAAAATAAGCAGTGCAAAGCTATTCAATGGATGAGGTCACATCCTATCAGGAATAAGACCCCTAAGAATAGTCTGAGCACTGAAACAGAGATTAGGTTTGCATTTTATAAGAATGACCGAAGTCAATGGTTCACAAACAATGAAATACGGAGGTCACAGTTTTCTTTCTTCTTCCATTCTCTTTAGACATGGACTCCTTTCTTAAAAGACCATAGCTGTCCTAAGAATATCCTCGGTTCTCTTTCATTTTATTTCCCTTTCTTTTCCTATCACCCACTGGCTGCTGAAGAGGTAAAGAGCTCAAATCTCTGGTGGTAGATGACTACTATTTGTATGTCAATTCAGCCTGTGACTATTTTAGAGAAGCCTGATGTAATTTTGTACCTATAAACAGGGTGGTACACCCGAGTGAGGCCAGCAATGTAAGCTTCTCTCTCCCTTTATGCCTCGAAACCTTATTTACTGACGTTGGAGTATCTCACACATACTCGCAGAAGATAGATGGTACAATACACAGCCAGTTCACATGTAAAGAACTGACAAAACTTCTTCAATTCTGGGGCCTGATGACCTCCTGATTCCACCCTGATATAAGAAAGAACCGAACTTTGTAAAGAGAAGCCAGAATTCTACAATGCACTTAGTGGTTTACATCTTGACGATCTTCACCATCCATTTCAGAGAACAAGGCAAGCCAGAAGTAGACTTTAAAATTTATGACACTACAATCTAATTAAATAATCTAAAGACAGGCACATAAAGTAGAATATCCCAAAGTCATAGAGTGGAATTTGAGCCAAGTTTGCATTTAAAGTATTAAGAAACAGAGATACACACATTTCAGAACAGCATAGTAATGTCAAAATGTTTTCAGAGAGGAAGAACAGAGAGACAAGAAATAGAGGAAAAACAAAAAACAAAACAAAAGATACAAAATTGAGTGTTCCAAAGTAGAAGAAATCAGGAAAAAAAAAATTCTTACAGCAAAGAGAATAATTAGGAAGGTAAGATGCTGAGACCCTCATATGGAACACATCTATAACCCTAGCATGAGAGAGGTGGATGCTTAAATACAAGGCCAGTTTACGTTATATGAGAGCTTGTCTCAAAAACAATGAATTCTCTTGTAGACCACTCTATACTACTAAAATACAGCACTAATAGTAGGGTTAATTATTTGTAATTCTTCCAACAGCCCTTCATGTTAAGCATTAGCCCTATTTAATAGATGAAGAAACTGGGGAAGAAAACTTTTCCATGTTGGAGATGTAGCTCAGTTGGTAGTGCTTGAGTAGCACGCATGAAAATCTGTGTTTAATCACACCACAGTGTAAACTGGGTGTAATGGTCTAATGCATGCCTGTAATCCTATCACTTAGGAGGGAAGCAGGAAGAACAGAATGTCAAGATCATCCTCAGCTACATGCCATGTTCAAGGCCAGCTGAGGGAATACATGAAACCCTGTCTTAAGAAAGGGAGTTAATTTTTCTAAGGCCAGTAACATTTACTAAGTATTAAGAAGAATATCAGAACTCAGACTTGTCTAATTCAAAGCATGTCATCTTCCACCAGCCCAGTTGATGAAAAATGGATAAAGCAAACAAAACCAGAAGGAGACAGAGAGACAGACAGACAGACAGACAGACAGACAGACACACACACACACACACACACACACACACACACACACACAC
>CABHPR010094589.1:0-10438 GCA_902168415.1 Peromyscus melanophrys
AGACAGAGGTCCTCATTTCTCACATAGATATAATAATGGAAAAGGTTTACCCTCCCAAGGCTGATTTTAGCATAACTGAGAAAAGAATCTGTTTAAAGCACAGGAAATGAAAGCACTGCTGTTATTGACTATGTGATGAGGAGTTGGTAAATCACATTCTGTGATATTGTGGGAGTCAGTGGGTGAGGAGTCCAAAGACTCTCTTGAGAGATGTGGCCAGAGAAACTCTATGAAGGCAATTGAATTATTTCTTAGATTGGAAAAAGAAGATATATCATTGAAAGACGTCAACGTCCCTATGGGAAAAGAAGACTTTATTATACCTCAGCAGGCTGTCTATAACAAGAAAAGTTTAATATGCTCTCAATATTAAATATTAGACAAGTGCTTTGTTACAATACACTCAAGACATATGGAACAACAACGTGATCAAGGCGAACATGGTCTAATCTAGCATTTGAAATCAGGTTCTTTATCCACATTTAGAAATTGATCTTGGGATACAGCCATGTTAGAGTGATTGCCTAGCATGCATGAAGGCCCAGGTTCAATCCTTAGAGCACATGTATGTGAGAGCTCTCTCTCTCTCTCTCTCTCTCTCACACACACACACACACACACACACACACACACACACACAAAATCACACACTGTGTGTAACTAACTTTGTCACTTGCTCATTTTATTAGTACTGGCGTATGTGATCAGTAACTTTTGAAAACTGCAAATATCACTTGACCATTGAAGAAATCTATTTAAAAATTATAAAATTTTCTTTATAAATTTATATGTAAGATAAACCTGCCATCTAAGGGAAAAAACTGTTTAGAAATTCATGCTTTTACTACATTGTACAGGAATAGAGAATGGATGTCCCTGTATTGCTCTTGATTTTAATGGGAACACTATGACTTTTTCTCAAATTAGTGTGTTGGCTGTGGCTTCCTGTATATTGTCTTTATAATGTTGACATATGTCCCCTATAATAAAGTAATGTGAGATGTGGTTAAAAAGAAGAACAAGTTCATGCTTTTAATCTCTGCATCATGTTGTAGGCAAGATAGACAATCCTTTAAATTTTTAATTGGAAACTAGGATTTGGAATCAAAGATGTGACCCACTCTCTCTAATTTATTCTAGCTGAATTTTTTTTGGCCCTGCATAAGTTCATTCATGTATGTGGCATATTTTGATATGATTTTCCTCTTGCCAGACACTCTCCATTTCTCTTGGGAAATGATGAAGTAATAAGTGACATAACTTGTGGGCTTTGAAGGAACTCTGAGGCTTTGAAGTACAAACATAAAAAACGAGTACTCAACTGTCACTTAGAAAAAACACAGGGCGGTGAATACACTATTCAAGGAGGTGATATTTGAAGTGAAATTTGATGATCAGGTGGATATTATGATGGAGAAAAGCTGGAAAAGGCAGTACAAGCAGAGGAAATCAGGATTTGCAAAACAACGGATAATGCCCCTCCAGTTTCTGGGCAATTGTATGTAAAGGGGAAAATGATGTAATTAAACTAAATCTTTTATAAAAACTAAAACATTTAAAAACTGAAGTTTAAAGTTTGCATGGGGATTCAGAAGGAGGCAGACTTGTTTTAAAATAAGTAGACACAGATGATGCCAGATGGGGAGGGGACAATGCACAGGACTATGCACTTACTTACTGGCCCTTAAAATGGTTCATAGCAGTGAAGTTATAAAACATCTTGTAGTTTGAATGCATGGATCTTGAACTGAAGACTGACCAATACTCTAGGGCTAAACATCTATTTTATTTATTTTATTTATTTTACTTTTGAGATACTGCCTCATTAAGTAGACTGGCCTGGAATTCACAGAGTTCTGCTTGCCTCTGACTCTGGAGTTTTGGAACTAATGGTGTGCACCACCAAGCCCAGCCCATCTCTCCAGCTCCAACCTATTTACTTTTAGGAAACTATTCTTAGCATAGCACTAAGAAAGTTTTAAGGTAAGAATATAAGCAAACTAAAGAATATACTTCTTAATATGTAAACAATACTTCCTGGTTTTAGGATGATTCCAGATTTGAGATGGTGAGGTGATTCATGAGATATGGATACATTTTAATGAGTTACAGTATTTAGTGAGCACTAAGGTATTACCAGGTAATAAATACAGTCAGCATCTGTCAAGTACACATTTTCTTTTATCTGGCTCTCCACATGCATGTTTGATTTTTATCAATGAGATTTAAGGTGTGTGGATCACCTTGACACAGTACAGGATCTACATTTTAGCAATCCTATTACAGCTTTAGACCCTAGGGACCCAATCTCATTGCCACCTTAAAGCTTTCCTAACTCAGTACTACCCATGATAGAAACTCCACTTCTCATTTTATTTAGCTTCTTTTCTTCGAAGGGAAGGGGATTTTTGGTATCTGCTCATTTGTCTCATAAGCCCTCATCAAATAAAGTTAATGTCAAATTATTTTTTGTGATTTTACTCCTGTGATCTAAAGTAAATATTTCAAAGAGTACACCCTTAAAATAGTCAATGATTTTTTTCCCCAACAGATATATACCTGATATTTTATAGGCAGGGGAAAGACACACTATCGTTGTTACAACACAGATGTGTACTATGGCAGCATGTTCTTCAAACACATTCATTTTATGTGCCTACTTCACAAGCCTTTTTATGTTTTCTTGTCAGTAGCACATTTTCACCACTAGGAATTATAACTTCTATCTTTTAAAAGTTACTAGAACTATTTAGATGTGTTTAATTTCTATAAGCATACTCAATGTCTAGAAAATTAATATCAATTTGAGATTTTAAACCAGTCTCCTAAAATAACTTTTCATCTTGAGGGTCATCGTTATTTACTTATACATTATTGCAACATCTTTTAGTAGAGGAGATATTAATGAGATGCTTGCAACATGAACCACTTGTTAGTATTGCAGGGAGTAGTAGGTAATATATTAAGGTAGATTTTTGTACAATAAATACTGATTTTTATTATAATACAGTTTCCCTATTCTTCTCAACAAAGTCATCCTTTGTCATATACCATACATTTTCAATGACAGAAACAGTCACTGAAGTGCCCAGTATATTGGTGATTCTTGCCAGGCTGTAGAGTTAGTTATAGCATAGCTATGGCAGAGTTGACATAATTTAATTTAATTGACACTGAGTTGCACCCATTAATGAAAACACAAGACATTTACATTGGCACAGGGCACAATATTGTTCTTTTATTGCTCAGTAGCCACTAACTATGTCATAAGCCGTTGTTACTCCCCTTAAATTACTGCTTATGTGTCACAGGGAATGATGCTAACAGCTACATGGCTCAGGAGTCAGTTATGCTAAAATCACCCTTTAGGAGGTTCTTGATATTTTAATAGACATAGCTTTATGACTAGGATTCATAAACTTCTGAGGCATGTTCCTTGAAACACAGCAATAAAACTTTATAGAAAATCAGATTGTCGTGTAGGGCGGCCACTGAATTCTTGAAGAAGTAAATAGTCAGTTTCTCATGTTCCTGGGTGTGGATACAAACTGCTTTGTTTTGGATATTCTGAGCATACTCAGTCTGCTAAAGCAGTCAGTGATGTTTTGCCATGTCTGATACAACAGAGGTTTCAGAGGATATCATCTTACTTAACTCTGGACTCTCTTGTGGCCTAAACAAGACTACAAATGGAGAGAATTGGTGAAAACGAGCACACCTGCTTCCTTGACATCCTTAATCAAAACATGTTTTCTATCAGCTTCCTGCAAGATGGTGCAGTTTAATACTTACTACAAAAAAAAGAGAAGATGTACGGACTCCCTTTTAGCATATTCATTTAAAACCTACCAAAGGGAAGATGTCCCCAACAGTCACCTACAGGTCAATAAAGACAGGGTCTCAGATTCTTGTTTCATATCCTTTCTACTTATCCATTTAATCAAAGACTGGAGGACCACTGTATTCCCCTCTAATCATGTTGCTACTTGCAGCTGAATTTGGACCTTGAATCCTTTAATCCTCTTCCAACTTATCTCTAATTACAGCCTATTAATTGTTGATCTTCTCCCCACATTATGTATCACTGCCTACTTACCACAAAAAGCTTCCTTTCATGAATCCTAGGATATTCTTTAAACAAACCACATGGCTTTGGAGAAAAGGCAAAATATCCCAGCTTTCAACTTAGTGCTCACTGGTTTCTTCAACCTATATAATAAATAAATTCAGAATAGTGAGTCAGCACATTTTTGTTTCTTTGTTTGTTTGCATTCCCCAGCAATATCATGGTTTTAAATTCATTCGGGTTGGGTAAGAAGAAGTGTATCTCATGGGATTCATTATGGACAACAGCCACCAGAGACAAAGTAATTGTTCTCTTTTCAACTGGTGAGAATGAGCCTGTAAATCTTTTGAGAAAATCCAGTAAACTTCTTTTCTTCCAGCCCTTGCCTTGATATTCACCTAGAAAGAGTTTACCTATTTCCCTATTTAAAAACATATTTTCATTGCCATCTTCAGATCCAATTCAAATTCTACATTTTGTCAATTTCCTAGATCCTTCATCCGTGTACTGCAGTCACTCGGGCATCCATTTCTCATCAGAATCTTCCCCCAACACTATTCAGGTCAATTTCCTGTAACTCAGGGATTTGACTTCAGGGTCTGAAAGCCAAGCATACTTTTAAAACCTTTCTCTAGTATCACTGCTTTGATTAAGAGTGTGATTACACTAGCAATCAAATTCAGACAGGCTTTGACATAAAATACTTAAATCTTCAAAGCTCTGGTATCTACAATCAACTCTGGTGAATAATGCTTGTTATAAAACAATTAAATCTGCACTGAACATGCACAAGCTTTTTGTCAACATCAACTAAAAGTATAGCTACCAACATATAATTGAGCATTATTTATATAATTAATCTGTAGATACTTAAAGGGTTATAAGATGATGTGCCAGTTATACGCAAATACTATGCCAGCTTTGTATGGGATTTGGGAATCCGTGGATTTTGGTGTTTATCTGTGTTTGTGTATTTGTGGAAGAGGAGTACTCCAGAATACATTCACAGTGGACACAGAGAGAACTGGATTATGTTTTCTGAGGATGGAAGGAGGAAAGAAGATACTCCATGGAGTAGGCAGAGCATTTTCTCTTCACTGTCTTCTCAGCTGAGCAGTCATCCAAGGACACAGCTGTATGTAAAAGAGGAGGCTTCTATCGGTATCCACATCTGCTTGGTTATTTATGGTTGCCACAGATATGAGAACAGATGTATAGGTTACCTCGACACATGGGACCTACAACCTCTGCTTCCCATAAACACTCTATGTCATAAATAATATGTGTAAGCAATACCTCTAGACCAAATCAGAGTTCCTCACATAAAGGCAGATGTTGTGCTCTGGAAAACAAATGAAAAGAGAAAATATTCCTTA
This sequence comes from Peromyscus melanophrys, assembly GCA_902168415.1. Taxonomy (NCBI): domain Eukaryota; kingdom Metazoa; phylum Chordata; class Mammalia; order Rodentia; family Cricetidae; genus Peromyscus; species Peromyscus melanophrys. The sequence continues at coordinate 5,443 of CABHPR010094589.1, forward strand.
TTTATATTATATTGTATTTCCTAGGGGGAAAAATCTTATGAGAATCTAAGGGCTTTTGGAAGAAGTTCTGATGTGTAAGCTTAATGATAGCTCTTCACTCACAAAAGTTTTATATTTTAATGATAGCTTAAATATATCTTTCACAGACTTGAGTACATGGGGCTTGGTTTTCAGCTGATGAGCTTTGGGGAAAACAGTTCTGAGCTAAATGCATTTCATACAGCAATTGTGTGTTGGATCACAAAAGTAAGACTATGAGTGAGCATACCCTACCTTTGCAGATTTGTAACATGGATGATAAAAATCTCAAGCCTCAGCCTGGCACCATTCAGAGCTGAAGCTGGATTTTCTGTAAAGATACTAAAACTTCAAGCCATCACACTGCTCAGTTCTTTTTCTTTTAAAAATTTTGAAATCTTCAAACATAAGTACTGTATTTGCACTATTTCTATGCTTACTTTCTCCCTTGTCCAACACCTTATGTGACCTCCCACCTCTTCTCAAATTCATGATCTCTTCTTTAATTATTCTTACACACACACACACACACACACACACACACACACACACACACACACACACACACAGACGGATATATAAATATAACCTGCTAAGTCCATTTAATGTTGTTCACATGATATGTGCTTAGGGCTGACTACTTGGGATTGGCTAACCTATCAGCAGATGTATCCATTGGGTAAATTAATACTCTCTCTCAGAAGTCCTTATCAGTCTGAGCTCCTTTATGAAGCCTTATTGTGACAGAGCAAAAGTTCCTCTATCCTCTCTCAGCTGGAGCCATCTTTGGTTTAACTCGAATCTGACCCCTCTTTTTCTGCCCCCACTGTGAAAAGTCCCTTGGGAAAGTACTCAACCCTGTTATAGAAACTTGGGGTCAAAGTGCCCTAGCTAATCGCACATTTTTGGCTTCTCTTAAGCTACTTGCTTGCTTTATCTCCTGCCAACCAGGATCTAGTTTTTCTGTGTTCTTTGACTTTCAAAGCTCCCTGTAAAATGTATTTGAGGCTACTCTGTGAGAAGTGTTTCTTCCAGGAAGTCACTGCCAAGTGTGATATAGACTCTCCCTTCAGACTTTGGTCCTGCTGAATGGTCTTTGGTTCTCTACCCTGCAACGTTGTGGAAGTTCCCCATTCAAGCTGGCATGCCAATTGGTATTGTCATTGTTCTGGTGTCACTTAGGCAGCCTTATTGGCTCTTAATGTTACAGCTTCAGCTTTGGGTGTCAGTTTCCTAGTATTGTTGTAGCTTTGTGGTTTGAGTGTTGAGGTAGATCTAAGTGTGACAGCTTCAAGACCAGCAGAACTCTCCACTGGTACTATTATGCTCTGTTCTGAGCATGTAGAACCCACATATTTGTAAGACTTTAAGAGCTTTACTGCAGAGACCTTCGTGGCTGTCCTCTGAAGCCCTTCTCCAGTTGGGGTCTGGAGTTCACCCTCAGTCTCTGACCTCTGCATCCCTTCACTTTTTGCAGTCTTGGCTCTTTTTAGTTCTTTGCTTCCTGTATCGGCAGACCTCCACCACCTCTTGTGTGGTGAACACTTCTGCAGCAATTCTAGTCTCAGTTCTCCCTAGTCTGTCTTTCTGGCTTCTTCCTGACACTTGAGTTGCTTTCTAGCTGCTGTTGCTGTGTATGCCTGGTGCTGACAACCTGAGGAGTGGATATTACTCCTTTATCTGTCTCTTCCATGGATAAAGACCATAGCAGACAACGGAATACCTGAATGATGCCTTACTGGAGCCTTGACAGCAAGCAGCACTAGTAATACTAGAAGAGTAAGAGGAGGGCTATTGATGTAGCCAGCTACATACCCACACAGGGTTCTTTGTCTACTGACTAAAACCTTTTTGCTTGGGCATTCAGTCTTTTCGGGAAGACTTGACCTACCTGTTTGTTTGTTTATTATTCATTCATTCATTCACTCACTTATTTTAGCCATCAGGGCCAATGATGAGCATCCTCCCTAATTACTTTCAGGACAACTACATGGGCATTAAGAGGCACTGTGGGATTATACAGAATTTCTGTAGTTAGGGTGATCTAGGAATCATCTGCCATCCTCATGTCAGAATTGAGGGTTCTTTGGAGCCACTGTAAGGTGTCAGGCGTTTGCCTTGACTGAACAACCTACCCCAAAGCAGCACCCATGCCTTCATCAGCAGCTGTTATTTGCAGCGGTTCCTGTGATTGGAATGAATCTCTTTTCAGAGTCTGAGGCTGGCATAAACTTTCCTCTCAGTGTCACTGGGTAGATCAAAAACTCTCTGAACAACTGTGATGTTTAATCCTTATTATCAACTTAACAAAACCATGCGTCTGGGTGTGCCTATGATGATGTTTACAGAAAGGTTTGCATGAGGAGATCTGGGCTGCACCATCCAATGGATTCTGGTCCTGTACTAAATTACCAGGAAAATATGAGTTACTTGTACATGGACTGCCTGACAGTTGTCAATCAAGCAACTGACCTCCTACATCTGAATGTTTCAGTCCCTTAAAAGAATTAAAAAAAAATTAAATGTCTTTTTTTTTAAGATTTATTTATTTATTATGTACACAGAAGAGGGTGCCAGATTTCATTAACGATGTTTGTGAGCCACCATGTGGGTGCCGGGAATTGAACTCAGGACCTCTGGAAGAGCAGTCAATGCTCTTAACCTCTGAGCCATCTCTCCAGCCCTAAATGTCTTCTTATAACAAGATCTTAATAATGCTTAACCTCTATGCCAATGTCCTTAGGAAGGATTTTATCTTGTTGATTTGTGTAAGACTGGTGAAATTGTTAGACAGGGATTCAGTTGGTATATACAACTTTCTAAAATAGGAGGTATTCTTATCCAGGGACATTTCAAATTGCAGAATATATATTTATAAGTCATTTGCTTATTCCTTTCCAGGGATAACTTTGTATAAAAAAATCAGAGTTTATTTGTAGAATGCAGGTCTGAAACTAAAGAAACAAGTGGTTTTCAAAAATATAAATTTTAGTTCCAATTTTTCTGGATGAAAGGCCAAAATACTTTTCTATTTTTATAATAGGAGAAAACACTAGGGAAATATAAAAATGATCTTCAAAAGATATGTACTTTATAGAGGAAGAAAAGTGTATCATAGATGTAGTTGCTTTCATTAACTAAAATTATATTACCTTTTGGACTTTGTTGCATTCATAACAATTTAATCAGCTTTATGAAAGTTTAATTTATTATTCATTACTAATTTTATTGTTTTGCAACAAACTTAATTGTCTTAGTTAGGGTTCTTACTGCCATGATAAAATGCCACGATCAAAAGCAAATAGGAAAGGAAAGGGATGATTTCATTTTACAACTCTGAGGTCACACTCCATCCCTGAGGGAAGTCAGTGCAGAAACTTGGGGCAGGAACCTGGAGACATGAGCTGATACCTAGGCCGTGGAGGAATGCTGCTTATTGGATTGCTCCTGGGGGCTTGCTCAGCCTGTTTCCTTATGCACTCCAGTACCACCTGCCCAGGAATGGCACCACCCAAAACATGCTTGATTTGCCTATGGAGTCAGTCTCATGGAGGCAATACACCAGTTCAGAGTTCCTCTTCTCAAGTGATTCTGGCTCTGACTTGCCAGGTCACGTAACTATTTTATCATATGTATACATGCTTTAATATTCATTTTCCAAAAGTCAGCTCCTAATTTTATATGCTAGTGGAAGCAAAAGCCCTTGATCCACCTGAGCAAAATTATTTGTCTTTACGTAGACCATTCAAGATTCTACTTTGGAATCCAATTTAAGAAAGATAATAGGACAGTGTTTGAATTATTTTATCAAAGAGGAAATTAAAGGTTGGATGGCCTGAAAAGTGATATTCATTTAAATAGTTGAGATATGGGACAGCAGAATGACTCAGCAGGTAATGGTACTTGCTGCCAAACATGAGGACCTGGGTTTGATGTCTAGAATCCACATGGTAGAAGGAAAAAGCCAACTCTCTAAAGCTGCCCCTGACCTCTACAATCATGCCTATGCACCTGTGTATGCGCATGCTATGTGTGTGTACATGTGCTCATATGCACATATATGAATAAATAAACAAATGCAACAAGAACTTAGACAAGTAGTTGAAGCATATATGTTTTATATATAGGTTTTGTCAAGATAGAAAACATGGATTTTGTTGAAAGCAGAATATTTTTTGGTGTGTTTAAAATAGATACACATCTCAGGATAGGGAAATCAAGGGGCTTGCAGCAACTATCATGTGTCAGTAGCACGTGAGCTGGAAAAGAGAGGAATGCCTAGTTATTGGACTCTGCAGCATGAGAGTAACTGCCATGTTATGTTTAGACCTTTTTTGGGTAGTTTGCGGTTCAAGTATTAACAGGTGTGATATCATTTTGAAAGACAAGGAGAAGCCACAAAATGTTCTGACTCCACTCATCTCATTTTATATGAACTCTCACTGAGTTTCTCTGCTGCTTAAAACCAACCAGAGACTGGACAATGGGCAGAGAGTGAGAGAATTTGGAGCATTCAGCCCTCAGTAAGATGTCTTTATCAAACTCCTCCCCTCAAGGCTCAGGGATCTATGGAAGAAGAGGAAGAAAGATTGTAAGAGTCAGAGGTGGTAGATGACCCCAATGAAACTGTCTTCCACCCATAAGAGGACTGATGCACATATGAACTTACAGAGGCTATGACAACATTCACAGGGCCTGCATAGGTTTAAACCAGATAAGATCCAGGCCCTGGGGAGAGGAGTGGACACAAAACCCCAATCCTGACTAGGGCTATTTACAATGAATACCTTCTGGGAAAGAGAAAAATCCTCCAAGTCAAATGAATGAGAAAGTATGACTAAGATTCACACAGATTACTCTCTTCTGGTAAAAGCAGGATGGAGAATGGACATGAAGGAGCAAATATCTCTGAGCACTAATGAATGAGTGACAGCAGAGTCCATTTAGCTGTGTCAGGAAAAACAGAATTTGAAGTGAA
>CABHPR010094590.1:9947-25430 GCA_902168415.1 Peromyscus melanophrys
GTGTGTGTGTGTGTGTGTGTGTGTGTGTGTGTGTGTGTGTGTGTGTGTGTAGATGGGGGTCCTGGTGCCTCTCTTATGATGTCAAATCTCTATGTTGCTGTGATTATAAACAGGTACAGTAAATGTGAATGTGGAAGTAAATTCAATTCTGCCTGAGCTGAGCCCTGTGTTCTACTGCCCCCTATGGCCACTGGTAAAACTGCAGCTGTAGCACACTACCAGCAGCCATCTTGACCCTCACTGATGGATAACAGTGGCTGACTTCTAGCTTAACGGAACTGTTCTGGGTTGAGGTTGGGGAATCTGGTCAAAATACATAGCATGAAATTCTTAAATACCTAATTTAAAAACTCTAGGAAAAAAGAAAGTGACTTGGAATAACTGAATGAGACCTCCCCACACACACACTGGGAAAGAAAAGCCACAAAGAGGACCTAAGGAAGAGACTGCACACTCACACGTGGTGCACAGCGTCCTCAAAGAGAACCAGGTCCATCACAGCATTGACTTCATTGTGGCTCTCCAGGGCTTCCACCAGAGTCTGGCTCAGAAGTTCCCATGATTGCACGGGCATGTATTTGGGCTCACCAATGCCATTTGCAAAGTGACAATACATGTTCAGGCTTTGGGTCTTCTGCAGCATCTCTTCAATATCCTGGTGAGAAGACACAGGGGTGAGGCTCTTCTATGCTCTCGTCTGGTACCACATATGGTGGAGACCCTAACCCGACTGCTTTCTCTACATGCTCCATGAAAAGTCAGCATCGGAGCTACTTCCTCTTTGAGACTTCCCTAGGAGGTGGACTTTTACCCTGGGTTTACCAAATTCAGGAACTCATAAACTTTGTTTGTTAATCCTTACAGATTAATGGTGGGAAGTAGAGAATGGGAAGAATCTACCTTTAAAGCACTGTAAGAATATTTTTGTTTTCAAAAGAGTGGATGAGGACACAGGTGGATTTCTCTAAGCAGGACCTTCTTTGGCAATGTTGGATACAAGAGATCACAGTCCAGTGGCCTCGTTTACTCTACATTCATTTCAATGATTCTTATTCTCCAACCTACAACATGATCATAAAGCATGTCTCCTGTGAGGTTGACTCCACCCATAGAGAGGACTTGGTTTCTGAAGAATATTCTAGTGGCTCCTATCCTTAGTTTGCTGGTCTCTATATAAGGTTGTTCATAATATGAAAACATTTAGAGTGGAGTGCACTGTTTATAAAACTTTCATAAGGGCCAGGCAGTGGTGGCGCATACCTTTAATCCCAGAACCTGGGAGGCAGAGCCAGGTGGATCTTTGTGAGTTTGAGGTCAGCCTGGTCTACAGAGTGAGATCCAGGTTAGGCACCAAAGCTACACAGAGAAATCCTGTCTCGAAAAACCAAAACAACAACAACAACAGCAAACACCAAAAAACAAAAAACAAAACAAAAAACCCCCCAAAACAACAAACAAACAAACGAAAAAACCCAAAAACCAAAACCAAAAAACTTTCATAAGGATTCTGTCTTACCATTTGTCAAGTCTTACCCCAGGACAAACATTGCCATATTGTATAATGACTAGTACAATTGGGTTAACAGATACAACTCTTCATCTCTTTATTATCAACACATTCTCTAAGTACTTTGGAGGCTGCTGTTGTTGGTTCACATTAGAGGGCACAGTAGCAAATTATTTGCTTGTCAAAATCTAGATACCCAAGACTTCATGTGGGAAGAAATATTATAGAAGTGATGTGTCCCAGGAGGGCTTTCTAAAATTCAGACTAGGAAGTCCTTATGGGGAACAGATGACCAGTAGGGGCCACTGCCAGGACTAAGTCACAACAGTGTTAGCCTTATAAACTTCCTGGGCAAGAGCCACCAAACACAATGGAGAGAAAGTGAGCAGGGCAAACCACACACAGAGAAACCAGGCATGCTGTCTGAGCATAAGAAAGGGGGCTAGACTGACTATCAGATTTGCCCTGACGTTTGAGGGTCTTTTCAGGCCCATAAAAAAAGAAAACCCTAACCTATCCTAGCTTTGTTACTTGTAACAACAATTGACCAGACATCTGGGTAGGCTGAATGAAGCAAAAGAGCTGCTTTTTTTTAATTTAAGAAGATATAATAGGGGTCTGTGCTGGCTAGTTTTATGTCACCTTGACACAAGCTAGAGTCATCAGAGAGGAGGGAGCCTCAGTTGAGAAAATGCCTCCATAAGGTCAGACTATAGGCAAGCCTGTAGGTAATTTTCTTAATTAGTGATTGAGGGCCCAGACTGTTGGAGGTGGGGCCACTCCTGGACCAGTGGTCCTGGGTTCTATAACAAAGCAGACTGAGCAAACCCCGGAGAGCAAGCAAATAAGCAGCACCCCTCCATGGCCTCTGCATCAGCTTCTGCCTCCAAGTTCCTGCCCTGCTCAAGTTCCTGCCCTCACTGCTTTTGATGATTAACTATAACGTGAAACTGTGAATGAAATAAACCCTTTTCTTCCCAAGTTGCTTCTTGGTCATGATGTTTCATCACAGTAATAGTTACTCTAAGACAGGTTTGGAGAAATGGTTCAGTGGTTAAGAGCACCAGATGCCCTTCAAGAGGACCCAGGTTTGATTCCAAGAACCCACATGGTGGCTCACCACTCTCTGTAACGTCAGTTTTAGGGGATCCAATGCCCTCTTTCAGCCTCCAGGGGCACCAGGCATATACATGGTACACAGACATATGGGCAGGTGGAACACCGATACACATAAAATAAAAATAAAACAAATAAGAAAGCACAGGAAAGGAATGCAGAAACACATTGGCCCGTCTTGAGAACAAGCTAACATACTGGATTGATCCGGATGGGTGCTGATTTACACTAAGGATCTATCAGGAGAGAAAGGAAAGTGCAGTTTTGAAAAGCCTCGTCTACAAAGATTCTTTGATGAACACGACAAGTCTCCAGTTTAGTGATCAGAGCCATGTTGTGTAGAAGGGAGAGAGGAAGCCACCCAATACGGAGAATCAAAGCACACTTAACAGTGACACTGTGTCACCCGGAGCTACAAGTCAGGGGACTCGAAGCTTTAAAAACAGGGGGGCTGAATCACTTTGAGATGAATCCGGCAACGTCGTCCTGACCCCAGTGCTAGGATACAGGCAGGCAAGGGGATTCAGCTGTCTTCCCAGGAGCTGTCAGAATAATGACCGTGTGAACTATATTTTGGTCTCTGATCAAATGATGTGTACCTTTCATTCAAACCCACACAAGGAGCTCTACTTCAAACACCGAGTATTGACTTTAAAGTTCTAGCTCAGACCAACTCATAAAAACAAAGCTTATCTGCAAATTTAACTGCAAGTACACAAATTGACTAACTCTGCAGTATTCATAGTGGGGCATCTAAGATGGGAGAGACCTGAACATCAGGCTCCATGAAAATGATGCAGGAAGCAGAAGTGAGGGCGTTTACCTTGAAAGCTTAACAGGTTCTTTCAAGCACCAGGAAGTTGGCCATTTAGACTGAGATGGGTTGTGACATCCTCAGAGGGTCTTACCAGAAGAAAATATGGGTCTGATGCAGAGTGGGTGCTGCAGTGTGGATGTGGGTTGCTCCTCAAAGGTTTACATGTTGGCAGCTAGATCCCTAGTTGGCTATGTGATAGACACTGGTCTCTTTAAAAGGTGGGGCCAGACAGAAGGTGATTAGGTCACTGCAGTCACTGCCCTCTGAAGCTAATGATTCTAATCTTGGGCAATGTGCTGTCAGCTCTTCCAGGAGTGCGTTATTATTGAAAAGGGAGCCTAATTCATTGATCTCATTTCCTTTCGGCACCCTGTCCCTTCTACCACTGCACCTGCCACGCCATGAGTCCCCTCACAGAGGCTAAACCATAAGGCCACCCCATCTTAGACTTTCAGCTTCCAGATCTATGCTCCAAATACATCTAAGTCTAAATTACCCAGCCTAAGGTATTTTGTTAAAACAACAGAAGACAGGCTAATTCATTGAGTATAGAGAGAGCATAGTGTATTGACAGACAGGGTTTGATTATTTTTAATTCAAAAGAGGACAGAAAACATGGGGCTCTGCTTGAAGGTTCCATGTTAGCTGCAGGGTAATTTTGACACTGGGAATGTCAGTGTTCTGGTATCCAAGGCACATTCTCTGTTCTAGTCATTCTGTGAGTTAGGAACTCTTGACAAAGGCAAATGAGTTTTAGGGTGCAATGTATTTGCAAAATGGTGTGTGAATTAGGATGATTCAAGACTTCTGGGTTTAAATGTTAAATGCACCATGAGTTTCCAAGAGAGGGGTATAATATGAAGCCCTTCCTCACTCTTTCCATCAAGACCTGTTTCCAACTGTTTAGAAGGGCACATTTTGAGGATCATAGTCACAAAACTATGGTGTAGCAAAAAAGGGGGTCACATGGTGGCACATGCTTGAGATCCCATCTGTCAGGAGGTGGGAGGCAGGAAAATTGAGAGTTCCAGGCTAACCTAGGCTACATAGAGACTTGGATACATAGTGAATTCAAGAACAGTTCAGCTGTATAGCAAAGCTCTACTTCATAGTAAAGGAAGGAGGAGGGGAGAAAGGAAGAGGGAGGAGGAGGAGCTGATGAGATCACCAGTAGTTTTTCTCTCTGATTTCTGGACAAGGAAATATATGAAGTCGTTAATGTAAACATCTAGAGTCCAAAATCATTCTAAATGTTGTTTCAGAATTGCTCCATATTTCCAGTTATTAACACTTTCAAAATGGCGACCGTGGGAGAGATGAGAGCTCATAGTATCAGGATGCAGCACACCATCAGAGATGGGAGCTCAGAGGGGCCTCAGTATCACATGTGCCTGTGGATTAGATACTCTCTAGGGACCCTTTCAATGTGAGATCTATGAATAAACTACATCTTGCCCTTTATTTTTTGACCAGGCAAAATCATGATAGAATTTCCTTTTTCAACCCAATCTCTGGGATTCCCCAATTTAGTGGATTAGATTGATTTGGGTGATCATCTGCATGTTCATCATTATTTATTTATTTTTAAACATAAAAACACCACAGGCAACACTTACATCAAAATTTTTCTTCAGGAAGTCCATTTGGATTTTGTCAAAAAGATCGAGATCCTTTTTTTCCACCATCTTATCCCGATAAACGCGATTTGATTCATGCAGATAGAGTTTTACTAGATCCTGTGTGGACTTCACACATTCCACGGAGGAGAAGAGAATGCCCTGCCAGGAGAGCAGACAACAGATAACATTAGCAACAGCTCAGAAGGACAGCAGCTAAAAGAACTTTCTAGAACAGTGGTTCTCAACCTTCCTCATGCTGTGATCCTTTAATACAGTTCCTCATGTTGTGGTGACCCCTAACCATAACATTATTTCACTGCTACTTCATAACTGTAATTTTGCTAACTGTTATGAATCATAATGTAAATATTTTTTGGAGATAGAGGTTTGCCAAAGAGATTGTGACCCACAGGTTGAGAAATACTGCTCTAGAGCATTTTGTCCGACCTGGGATGGTGCCTGGGGGTTACCTCACTAAAGAGTGTGTTGCAATAGAGGGGACATCTGGAATGCTCAGAAGGAGTTTGTGGGGAAAGACATGTTATTTTTCAGTCCTACATGGTTCATTTTGAAAATTGATTTTGGCAATGATTGCATAAAATCAGAATAATGACAGATGATAAGATGGGAATAGCTGGCCTTTGCAGATCAGCAACCAATGTGTTCATCTCGATTGAGTTCCCTTCTTAGGTGTTACAGAGATGTGTTGATTCTTCAAGTCTCTGACACCTCTCTTTGCTATTATTAGCCAACACATGAACATCTGCTTTCAATGAAAAAGAAAATGGAGGCAGACTTAACAACATCAATGGGTCTTCTATCTATCTTTAAACTCATCCTCTTGTTTACTCTCATTGCTTTCTTGTCCTGGAAGACATGGGGCCCCTTAATGGTTCCTTGTTACTCATACACGACTCAAACATCTGTTCGTAACATTGCTACAGTCTACTCCTCATGATCATTCTCATCATTACCTCCCCTGACACCTAGTTTCCACTTTTAATTTTGTCTTTCTGATCCTGCACACTTTTTGTGCCTCCATTCTTCCTTGTTTACTTCCTATGCTTGTCTTTCATGATTCCATTCCTTAATGCCTTTGTTAAAGACTTCTGAGATGCTCTTCTGTTGAATAGTACCTACTCTGATATACCTCACAGGGTCTTTTCTGTATACATCTCCAATATAGAATCATTATCTCCTCAGATTATCTTTTCTCCAGGTTTGTTTATTGCAGCTCATGATAACTCTCAGAGGAAAGCAGATGGATTTCATTATGATTACAGCTGATTTTTGTTATTGTATCACCAGTACCTAGCATGCTGCCTGGCATAGATTTGCAACAGATTCTCCCTTTGAAAGATATATTTAAAAGTTACATATATGTGCATGTACCTGAATGTGGGTATAGGGACATAAGTGTAGGTGCCCACAGTCCAGAGACGTCAGATCCTGTAGATCTGGAGTTATGGAAGGCTAAGATGCTGGGACCTGAACTCAGAAGCAATACATGCTTTTAACCACTGAGACATCTCTCTAGCCCCCCTGGAATGAATTCTTATTGAAACAAAGAGTGAGCTAGCATTAAATTTTCTACACATTGCCATATAAGGCATAGCAAAAACCTTCATCAAGATTTCAGTTTTTAGTAATGGCTAACTGGCTGATCTTGGACCAACCCACTAAGATCAAGAAGAAAAGACAGAGAAGTTATTTAAAGCTCCCTATCTTCATTTGTTGACAAGATAGTGAAGATTTGGGGCGATAAGAGAGAAGAGAGATGAGCCACAGAACTTACATTGACCTTTCCTCTTGAGACTTTTATCAAGTCACAAACAATGATACAAGTAAGGAAAAGGAAAAGGCAGAGACAGGGGGAGCTTAAGATGCTGCATGATCTTGACTTGTCTCATGGAGTAGGGGGATGAAAACTAGGTGCAAGGATTACCAAGGGGGAGAACCATGCTTAAAACTCACAGGGAAGCCCCCAAAGGGTTGTGCCAGGCTTTCAGGAATGGAAGCCCAGCAGCAGCCACTGCGGGCTTCATCTCACATAAGCAGAAGAGTGCAGCCTCCAAAGGTAAACATCATTGTCCAACCCTCCAAATTATCTGCACATGGTGAAGCCAATCAGAACAGCATATCAAACAAAAATCATGGGGAATATCAGGGCCAGATATACCAAATGAACCAAGAAGAAAAGAAAGAGAAGCCCAATTAACAGAAGGTCTAGGTATTGGGCTGAACAAACACAAACTTTTACAAAACAATGATTGATAGGATATTGAGTAGATGAAGAGCGAGAAAACTATATCTTGAAAGAGGGAAAAAATAAAACAACAGAAATATACAAAAGTTCCACAGAATACAAGAAGTGAGAGAAAGGAAACAGAATGGAGGATACACATACAAGTATTCTGGGTAGAATGAATCTCAAATGTGTTATTAGACATAACAACATGAGCAGATGAACAATATTATGGAAAGGCACAACTGCCAGGCTTGACTTCTAAAAGTCTTGTATCCCCAAGAATAAGAATATAGAATTTCTGAGCACAAGAAAAAGGAAGTATTTCCTAACCATGGGTTCTCCATTTATAGGTTCAACAAATCTTGGATAAAAAATATTCAGGAAAGATTACATCTGCACCAAATATGTACATTTTTGGTTATTACTCCATAAACAACAAATAAAAACAACTACTTACAAATATTTGTTTTGTTTTAGGTATTCTGTGTAACCTAAATATTATTTGAAGTAGATGGGGTGATGTGTGCAGCTTACATTGAGTACCATGGCATGGGTGAAGTTAGAACATTTATGTATTATGATTGAGGCTTTGGTTCAATTTCCAGAATTGGAAAAAAGATAAAAATAACAACAAAACTACTTTGATATTCCATATAAATGACCTGAACATTTTCAGACTTTCATGTCTATGAAGGGTCCTGGGTCCAGTGTCCTATAGATACCAATGGACAAGTAGTTATTGACTAAAGGAATATGGGTTAGCTATGCTATTGTCAGACAAAGTTAACTCTAAAACAAAGGCTATTTTGGGAGGTAAAGAAGTACATTTAATATATAAGCAATGGTTCAGGAAGATGGGCTAATTATGAGTATACCCATATATACATGAAGAAAATAGAGTTGTATAAATTCCTACGCATCTGTCAGGGACAGAGAGAGAGAGAGAGGGAGAGAGAGAGAGAGAGAGAGAGAGAGAGAGAGAGAGAGAGAGAGAGAAATGGACATGTCTACACCACCTGGGAGATTTTCACAAAACTTTCACCAAGTTTTGCATAACATATAGATTAAAAAATTCAGTACCAATAAGAATGTATTAAAAATTACATGATTTAAAAACTTGTACTAATTGATGTATTGATAAAATTATACCCAACATCTGAGAATACATTTCTCAAGTGCATGTGGATTGAATTGTGGGAAACATGGCAAATCTCAAGGAATTTCCAAGGAATAAAATCATATGGGATTACGTAGTTATCATTGAAAAAAAAAGCCAAAAAACTTCTAAATGTTTGAAGATGAATGCTGCACTGAAGATCACAAACCATGCAACATGGGAAAGCCTGCATGTTGCAAATATATTCAGCAGTAAATTTTATAACCCTAAAGCGAACACCACATAAGAGTCAAGAAGACAGTTACTGAGGTAAGAAGCCATGTCAAGAGTGAGAAGGTAAACTAAAGAAATCCCACACCCAAGTTAAATAGGAAGGTAACAAATAAAAGAACAAATATTGTGGGAGCCCAAATTACTTAGGGTGTGAGAATTTGAGCTTGCTTTACCCAACAGGGCTGCAAAATGAGATGATTTTACCACAGGCATGTTTACCAGGTGTTTGGATGGGTCTACACGTGGCTGTATGGTGTGCTTTGATCTTGCAATGGGGAGGTCTTTTGCCTCTCCCTTTGGCATATTATAAAAAGCCCTTTTGAATAAAGCTCTGGGCGGTTGGGTATTGACCCTCTCAAAGCTATCCTGTGACTCTGTCTTTCTTATCATCTCTTTCTATCTTTCTACCTAATATTTCCTCATTCCACTCTCCTCAGCCAAGAACCTTTTGGAAAGTGGGAGCAGGTTGGAGCTGGACTCCAGCAGATTCCCACAAAATATTAGTAATTTATATTAAAACAAAACAAAACAGTCAATAAAGTCAAATGTTGGTGTTTCTTTCCATTTAGAAAACCAAAACCAAAAAAACAAAAAGGACTAGCAATTGGTAACTCCTTTGCAGAAGTGACAGAAGAGAAGGAATGTCACACATAACTGATACCCAGAATGACAGATAGAAGACATAACATCAGATACAGCTGTGTCTATGGCTCCAAAGCCTTTCCAGATGCTACAAACATTAAGCCTGTTATGTAGGTGGGCCTCCACCAGCCAGCTGAAGTCTTTGGGGAAAAAGACAGTTTCTTGGGAGAGCCACAGTTTGGCCTGCAGACAGTCTTCAAAGACCTTATAAGGACAACAGGAAATTTTTGGCCTACTAAGTTGTTATACTGTGAAATATATGATACAAAATGCAGCAGTATTACATCAATTAAATTCATAATTTCAACCTTCTGCAAAGAAAACTCTAGGTGGCTGTCAACACGTGAGGAAAGCACAATGCAATGTTTTGCAAAATCTTCCAGAAGTGGAAAAAAAAGTAAAACAAATTCTGAACTATTTTATTTAGATTTTATCACTTTAGTTTGGCAAGAAAGGATATTTAGCAATAGTGCTATGGATGATTGATTGATAAATAAAGTGTTGATTGGCCAGTAGCCAGGCAGGAAGTATAGGCGGGACAAGGAGAGAGGAGAATTCTGGGAAGTGGAAGGCTGAGGCAGAGAGAGACGCTGCCAGCCACCACCATGCGAAACATGATGTAAGATACCGGTAAGCCATGAGCCACATGGCAAGGTATAGATTTATAGAAATGGGTTAATTTAAGATATAAGAAATAGATAACAAGAAGCCTGCCACAGCCATACAGTTTATAAGTAATATAAGTCTCTATGTGTTTGATTGAGTCCAAGCGGCTGTGGGACTGGCAGGTGACAGAAATTTGTCCTGACCATGGGCCAGGCAGGACCAGGAAAACTTCAGCTACAAATGGCACCCAACATGGGGCAAGAGTTTTCACCTAAAACCTGAGAAAGCTTAAAAAAAAAAAAATTCTAAAACGGAGCTAAAAACAGCTTCCTAGTTGTCTCTCTCAAGTTAGCTACAGCCTGTGTGCTTCAGGTAATATATGGCGGGTTCCTGGTATGCCGGCTTGACCTACATGCAACTTGGCAGATTCCAAGCCATGCAGTATGCTGAGGGTTGGATATAGCTAGCAGAAAAACAGTGAAAGGATATAGGTAGTAACTAAGTTACTCCAGGAATGCAAAGTTAACTTATGATTCAAAAGTAATTAATGCTGGGTGTGGTGGTGTACGCCTTTAATCCCAGCACTTGGGAGGCAGAGGCAGGCAGATCTCTGTGAGTTTAAGGCCAGCCTGGTCTATAGAGTGAGATCCAGAAAAGGCTCCAAAGCTACACAGAGAAACCCTGTCTCAAAAAACCAAAAAAAAAAAAAAGTAATTAACATAATTTAGTACAGTATCAGATTAGGGAAGAAAAAAGGCTTTAATTATTTCAAGCAGAAAACAAATTTGTTTAGTTTCTCTACTTGGTTGTGAATAAAATTCTTAATTAACTATGAAAAATCATCTTACCACAGCAAAGAGCACCCTCAGAAACCTATGGAAAACACTGTACTGGAAAAGCCTGTACCATTGTGCCCTGCCTTAAAGGTTTCCTTTAAATCCAGCAACATGACTACAGAAATAAACAACAGAAATACTGGCTGGATTAGTAATATTGACTTCAATTTTATTGTTACAAAGTTAAGAACTAGGTCAAGGTAAGGTGTGGCGTTAGAAGCCTGGATAATAATGAGAGATAGAAGGAGAAGTAAAGAGTGAGTGAAAAGGAGAGTGGTGGGGGTGCTGGTGCAAGGTGTGATTACAAGGTGTGGTCACTTGTGATAATTAACCGAGCCATATATTTGGGACCAGTGTGCTTCTGTCTGTGTGCTATACTTTAATACAGTATAAAAAAGAAATTTCAAAAGAAATAAATAAATGAAACTTGGCGTCCATTCTGGCTTTTCCACTGCATCCATTACACAAAATGAGGTTGGAATAAAATACTCCCTTTCTTGAAGGCATTGTGTGGCTCTAAATTACCTACACAGGAGGGTTGAGCATTCTAGCTGGGGCCTCACATGCTGCTGATTACCAGTTCTGTGATCATGTTCAAGGAACCTCACCATTGTGTCATTTTTTAATTGAAATAGAGACATTCCTGTTGACCCATAGGGCACTGGTTCCAGGACCCCCTTGAGCATCATAATCCATGGACACTCAGGTATTTCTGTAAAATACAGCAATATAAATATATAGTCTATGCAGATTCTTCTGTATATCTTCAACCACCTCTAAATTATGTACAACATCTAATGAAGCTGATAAGGTGAATAGTTTATACATTCTACTATTAGTGGAATACTGATCAGAAAGAAAATTATTTGTTCTGTACAGATCCCAAGTCCTCAAAGTTTCTTCAATCCACAGTTGGTTGAATTTACCTCTGTGGAACTCAAGGTTAAAGAAGGCTGGCTGCAGTCAGTGTTTTATCTTCAGTGGCTGTCGAGAGGACTAAATGAATTAATAGGTGTAAAGGCTTAGTGCTGTGCTCAGCAAATATTATAAACTAAAGCCAAACCTTTGTAGCTGCAAAGTTTCTCTGGTCCCACCTGGCCCTGCAGTCCCGTAGCTGCTTATAAAATAATCATTCAGAGGCTTATATTAATTAACCAACTGTATGGCCTATGGCAGGCTTCTTGTTCTCAAATTAACCCATTTCTATTTATCTATGTAGCTCCACGTGTTCCATGGCTTTACCTGCGTCCCATTACATGTGGCTCCTTGGATGGTAGTTTGGTGTCTCCCCCCCCATTCTCCTTTCTCCTCTTATTATCTCTCTCAGATTTTCCTGCCTGGCTGTAAGCTTTCTTACCACAGGCCAAAACAGCTTTATGTACTAATCAATGGGAACAGCATATATTCACAGCATACAGAAAGACACCCCACAGCAAACCTTTCACAAGGGCCTCTTTAGGTCTCAAATTATATTGTAGTCTCATCTCTTACCTCTCCACTACCCACCACCACTGCTCCCACCCAGCTGACCTAGGCTAACACCACCTGGTGCTTTCTGTCTCCCTGAGCATTCACGTCCTCATCTGCTAGCCAGTGACTTCTCCAAATCTCTACCAAATGGAGGTGATACCATCTGGTTTAGTTAGGGTTTCTGTTGTTGTGGTAAAACTCTATGATCAAAAGCAACTTGGGGAAGAAAGGGTTTATTTCACCATATAGCTTCCCAGAGGGAGTCAGGACAGTGACTCAAGACAGGAGCCGCAGGAACTAATAAGGAGCCCATGGAGGAGTACTGCTGCAGGATTGATCCCCATGGCTTCTTGAGCTTGCTTTCTTATTACAAACAAGGAGCATCTGATCAGGGATGGCACTGGCTACACACATCAATTATTAATCAAGAAAATGCCTCCCAGACTTGAACACAGGCTAATTTTTGGAGGAATTTTCTCAATTAAAGATTCCCTCTTCCCATATATGTCTAGGTTTGTGTCAACTGGATAAAACCAACCCAAACAACATCTATTGCAAAGTATTGAGCTGAGGAGTAAGTGTTAAGATGTCTAGACGACAAGCCAAATGTCCAGGCAGGAACTGAAGCAAGATTGCTTCTGGTCAAGGGTGGTTGACCAGTTCTCCTTTAGCACTGCCATTGAGGAGCAAAGTGAATTTGACCAAACATTTTACCTCTTGCATTTCATTTAGGAAACACAGACAGTAATACCCAGACTCCATCACATTTCAGTGAGTTTAAGCATGCGTCTATGGTATAAGCAATCTCTCTTTCAATTAATGTTTAAAGTATGAGAGCTAGTTATGAGTAAGCACAGACTTTGCCATGCTCTGGGATCTTCAGCACCATAAGCTTTACAGGGTAGTAGGTTTTTTGCTTTTGCTATTTTTGAGATAGGATCTAACTATATAGTCTAGTCTGACCTCCAATTGGCTGTAACAGGAGGATCTCAAGTTGAAGACCAGACTAGACTATATCTGAAACAGATTTGATCTGGAAATGAACCTGGAATTTGTAGGGTTGAGGCTATATCAGAAGATGGCAAATGATATTTTAGGAGTATTATAACATGGCCTCTAACTTGCATAATTTGGGAATATTTCTTTTCATCATTGAAAATAAAGAGTACAGGCAATGAAGGTCTTTAAAAATAATTACTTTTCTTTCTCCCTCTCTTCCTTTTCTCTTCTTTCCCTTTTCCTCCTTCTCTTTTTGCTCCTTTTCATTCTCTCTTCTCTTTCTCCTTTCCTGTCCATCTTCTCCCTTTTTCCTCCCACTACATTAGAATATTAATATAGCATTGTTTCCCTGATGCTGAGCCTTGGAACAAAGGAACCAACTGAGACACATGCTATCTTTACTGAGAAATAGTTTAGTTTTAAAATAAAACTGGGTTTTGTTGAAGTCTTCCTCATGGAGCCCATGACATTCTTTACCTATTTATGATCACAACTCCACACAGTTTGTGTCTTTGTTGAGAGGGATTTGCCATTCACCATCTATCTTTTTAAGAAGATGAACCTATGGATCATCTCTAAGCTTTCACAGTCTCTCACAAACTTACCTGGAAAATATTGGCAAAATCTCTGAGATTGAAGATGTAGTGAAATTTGATGGCTGTGGGCAGGAACGTGGTGGCGATTTTCTGGTGGAAGGTGATAGCCAGGTTGATCAGAGGAGGGATGGATTTCTGCAGGGTGCTGGGGAAGTTTCCACGCTTCAGGTGGTGGGTCAGAATGGTGCTATAAATGGAGGAGAGGGCATCAGCTCCCGGGAAGGAGAGGACAAACACGCTGAAGTGACGCTGCAGAAGAAGACAAATGACATGGGACAGGAGTTCGTTGGATATCATTTATCACCCTGTGAAGATCACTGTTCTGGACTGGGGACAGTAGTCAAAGATTCTGTAGCCAAACTTAGGTTGAACCTGAAATGACTGGGAGAATAATGGCATCGAAGCTTTGGTCAAAGATACTGCATGGGCTAGTGGGAAAAGAATCTGAGTCCAAATCTGAGTCGACACTGTGAGTCTATGTCTGTACACCCTTGAAAAGGTAAGTCCATCTATCAGAAGACTTATATTGAGAATGAGGGAGTTGAGTCTTGTGAACTCTGGGAACTCCTCTAGTTCTCAATCCTGTGACACCGAGTCTAGGAGTTGGTTTGCCACTTCGGTAGCCTGGGCAGAGGAAAGGCCAGATATCACTAATAATCAAAGGCCATCAGCCCTGATAGATAGCATTAGGACTCAGAAATATTACCCATGCTTGACTCCTTTCATACCTGAAGCCTTGGGTTGATGGTAAAGCTGCCTGCAGTGGGGTTCATACAGGAGATGTACTGTACGTTCATGATCTCCTTTAGGGACAGCTTGTTCCGATCATACCTGAAATAGATACCTCCAGTGAGCCACCATTGTTGGTATATATCTATAACCCAGGCATTTAGGAGGCAGAAAGATATGAGTATGAGGGCAGGCTGGGCCACATAGTGGCATTCTCTCTAAACAAAACAAAACAAACAAACAAACAAATTTATAGTGAGAGTTATGTGTGAGGGCTGAGGTAAGTAGCACTTCCTCAAGGTGAAGTAGGACAATTTCTACGATTTATATGCTTGTGTTATGTCTTACATACTTTTCTATTGCTGTGATAAGACACCATGACCAAGGAAACTTATAAAAGACAGTGTTTAACTTAGCTTATGGTTTCAGAGGGTAAGAGTCCATGATAACAGAGAGAAGGAACAGCTAAGAGTTCACATCTTGAACCACAAATTGAGGCAGGAAGAGCATGGGGAATCACAAGTGTCTTTTGGAACTACAAAGTCTGCTCCCCCCCATGACACACCTCCTCCAACAAAGCCACACCTCCTAATCCTTCCCCCAAACAGTCTCACCAACTGGGGACCAAACATATGAGTCTATGGAGGTCATTCTCACTCAACCCACTATAGGTGTTTAAATAAAAAAGTAGAGGCCTAGATTTACTGACAGACTAAGGAAAAACAATAGTCTAAAAAAAATTACAAGAAATCCAATGTCTACAGAAAAAGCCCAGGAGGAGAGCACAGAAGTGGACTGATGGGCAAGAAGAAAATCAGGGGGATGTGGCTGCCCAGAAAGCAATGGAAACCAGCACTCCTCCATTAGCACTGTAGAGAGAAGAAAGACCTCTCCCCAACAGGATCCCA
>CABHPR010094591.1:0-16043 GCA_902168415.1 Peromyscus melanophrys
AAAAAAAAAAAAAGGATGGACCATCAGAATGCAGGATAGTTTTCCACTACAGATGCTTTCTGCTGGGACCCAGCCTCCCCTGACTGTGTTCCTCCACAGTGCCTGCCATTTGCTCCTTTAGCCTTCAGAGAGTTTTCAAGTTAATAGATGGAGTTTTTTGAATTAGGTGTCATAAGGAAACATAAAAAAGAAGTAGAATGTGAGGTCTCTGCTCCCAGGATGACTAAAATCAAAAGACTCCGCACCCTATAATCTTTTGTCTTTTTCTTTTGAAGATTTGAAGCTTAGACATTCAACTGTCTTCCCCTTCCTTGGGTCTGCCTTGGGGGACAGTGAGACGATCCCATTTTGTTTCTCATTAGGAACACATGGACGGGTTCAGAATCGTCTAAAGCGTTAATTAGTAGCAGTCCTTCTTGAATCAGGTAGAATCTCATACTGCCTTGGGATCAAGAACTTGGATAGCAGAGAATTTTGAGCAGGTCTTGTCAATGAAGAGAAGTAGAAACTTAGTTTTAATTGCTGAAAACCCCAAATTAAGACTTGTTTTATCATCAGGCAACTTACGGACATTTTTGATTTCCAGGTAGTACTAGATTTGTGGCAGTTCATGGTGTTTTCTGATCTTGACCGACATGCTATCACTCCGGCCCACGTGTTGATATGCTCTAGCCAGGAGCTGGGACATAGAGACGTGTAGTATGCAGGGCCAGCATGCAGTAGCAGTTCACTATATTAAGGATGTGGTTTCCAGCTCTTGAACCATGTCAGGAAAATATAACCAGTATGCCTGTTTCATGCTTGGTTAGCTGGAGAACATATAAATCTGAACATCTTCTGTTCCAGAGCTGTGCCTCCTTAGGTTCTGTACTCAGGTACTGTCCTCCTACCAGTGGTGATGGATTTTTAGGCTTTCAAAAGAAGTCTGTTACGTACTAGGAAGTCAATATAATATGTATATAATTATTTGATTTCTTAACGGTGATTGGCATATAGTGGATACTCAAAAATATATTTCTAGACTAAGCCAGTAATTGTCAAGGATAAGGAAACTAGCTTCTATAGCTCACCTCCTCCTGTATGTGAGCAGAAAAGTAGTCTCCATTCATTTCAGTTCTCTCTAAACATTCTCCTCACTTTCGACACTTGCTGGTTACTCACTGTGCTTTGAGTTAGTATAGCGGGTGCAGGGATGGGAGAGCCTGCCACATTTGGGCTTGTTGAATATAGCAAACTGCTTTGAGTTCAGCAGAACCCAGCCTGTTTGGCAAAGCCCTTTCCTGTCAATGCTTTAAGAACATGTGCACTGAGATGGAAATTTAATCTGCATGTTCATTTACACGTAACTCATCAAAAACATTTTAAAGGGCTCTTTGAAGTCTGCAGAGTTTTTCAATCTTTTTCGTGGAAACTTTTCAAGCATTTTTGGGGGTTTCATGGGAAGCTGTACTTGGCTAAGACCAAGCATAGTAGATATTGGACCCTTACCACACGCCTCCAATATTTTATTTGTTTGTTTCATTTTGGTTTTGAGAGAGAGTCTCACTCTGTAACCCAGATTGGCCTGAAACTTACGAGGTAGCCCAGGCCGAGTCTGAACTCACAGAAATTCTTCTGCTCCATTCTCACAAAAACTGTGAGTACAGGAATTAAATCAATATTTCATATTGATTTAAATATCATATCCTTTGTTTGCCTGGGTTTTGTTGCTGTTCCAACCGCTTCTTTCATTTCTAAATTGATGTTCATTAAACTTTATGGAAAAAGCACAAATTAAAATGTGAAAAGAACTGGAATATTGTCAGCTTTTAAGGGGAAAACAAAGATGCTCATGGTCAGTCTTCGACAGTATTTTTTTGGGGGGAATAATGGTGCCATGGGCAACTCAAATTTGGAAAAGGTTGGGCTGGGGGATTCATTTGACTTGAGAATAGTTAGTAGCTCTCTATTGGTTGGCAAAGCTGAATATGTCAGAAACCTTTGCTGGGTTCCAGTTAGATCCACAGAGTACTAACAAAGTGCTGGCAAGAAATGGCCTGGTTACATCTGAATTCTTGGTGAGGATGTTTTAGCAGTAGTGGAGGGAGGGTCTGAGGGAGACCGATTTCAATGATGACTAGTTCCTGTCTGATGGGCTACAAAGGTAGACATAGACCTGGAAATACCGAAAGTAGACCAGCCAGGCAAGAGAAATGATCGGTTGGCTCGGGTGCGGATGACAGTGACAGCATCTAAAGAACAGAAAAAGGGGCAAAGAACAGCTTTGGAATGGGAGAAAAATGGTGAGCTCCATTATAGACCCATTGATCTGATGCATCAATGGAGACACCAGGAGATGCGTCAGGCTTATGGCTATGTAGCTATGGGGAGAGATCTATGCTGGATAAGCAGGTGTCAGTGACCAGCTTTTAGCTGGGAGAAAGGAGTGAGCTCCTTATGAAAGTTAGTGAGATCAGGTTTGTAGCTTTGGAGATGGAGAGGAGCCAGAGAAGGGGCGCAGCAAAGAAGGAAGTAGACTGTTCTAGGCGGGCTACAGAAGAACTTCCCGATGGAGAAAAATGGGCTGCTTAGAGAGTGGAATCTCTGAAGAGTAAGGGTTGAGATGGGATTTCAAAGAGTAAAATTAAAAGACAGAGTGGAAAACTAAGGAAAGACTAGATGGAGTTTTGGAGACTAAAAAAGAACTTGTTCTGAGATCACAGGGTCCAATTTCTGAAGACATGTGGGTTTGCAAGACATTGAGATGCTGGATTTAAGCAGGTAATTTATTCTCTAGTGGCTAGCTTTCATAACACGGGAAGGTACCATGCAAGCTGCTAAAGGAAGAAAATCATCAACTGTGCTGTATAGCTGTGCACCTTATGAACTATCATAATATTGTGTCTGGCAATATATACATACACACACAAATATATATATACATACATACATACATACACACACATATATGTATATACATACATACATACATATATACATATACATATACACACATATATATCTACTGGTGCAATAGAGGCATGACTATCATAGAGATAACCAACCACTTTCTGAGTGTTTTGATGTTTTGTTTGAGACCTGTTCCACAGGAGGAAACTCATGCCTAGTACTGTAAACCTGGCCAACAACTGTTGTATCATATTATTTTAAGGTATGTTACCTTTGTTTATGTTACATTTGTTTAACTCTGTGAAGCTGTGTTACTGTGCCTGTCTAAAGCACCTGATGGCCTAATAAAGAACTAGCCAATAGTGAGGCAGGAGAGAGAAATAGGCAGGGCTGGCAGGCAGAGAGAATTTAGAGAGGGAGAAATCTAAAAGGAGAAAAGAAGAGGTAGCCAGAGAAGGAGGAGGACGCCAGGGGCCAGCCACCCAGCTACACAGCAAGCCACAGAGTAAGAGTAAGATTTACAGAAATAAGAGAATGGGAAAAGCCTAAGGGCAAAAGGTAGACAGGATAATTTAAGTTAAGGAAATCTGGCAAGAAACAAGCCAAGCTAAGGCTGGGCATTCATAATTAAGAATAAACCTCCTTGTGTGATTTATTTGGGAGCTGAGTGGTGGGCTCCAAAAAGAATAAAAGAGCAAAAATAAACAACAAAGAACCTGCAGCTGAAGAGGCCTTAGGCCTTAGGAAGAGGACCTGCTACTGTTATTTTGTTAAAAGGACATGGTGTCAAACTACCTCCTAAATGTTCATCTTTATATTCATAAATTAGTGGTTTGATCAGTCTTCATCATATAAGCTTCTTTTTGCAGTGGGTAGCAATTAACACAGAGACTCACAACTCCTGAAAGTGTACAAAATGAGTGTGGAATACTTGGACCTAAGTGGGACATCTAAATTATCCCTTCCCTTCCAAGGCTCAGAGATCATCAAGGATGAGGGTGTGGAAAGAACGTAAGAGCCAGGGCTTGGTGAGGAGTAATGCAAGACATTTCTTCTGCATACAGGATTACTGTTGCACCCAGGAACTCCACTGCATCTGTGTGGTTACATGCACAGGATTGAGCCACTTGCCATTTTATCATCCATGGGGAGAGGCTCATGAGGCCCCGACCCTCAGTGAGGGTCTATGGGGAGAAAATAAAGTGAGATCAAAGTAGGGGTGGGATTGTTAAAAAGTTTCATTGTTGAGTGGGATGGATAAAAGAAGTGTGTGTGTGTGTGTGTGTGTGTGTGTGTGTGTGTGTGTGTGTGTGTGTGAAAATGCTCCAAAGTCAGTAGATATATGTATGAAAGTTTCAAATTTTTTATGAAGGAAGAGAGCTTGCTCTGAACACAAGTCAGGATTGAATGAAGGAGGTAGCATGTGACATGGATACATGCGTATGTATGAGTATGCACGTGTTAAGTTTCCCACAAAATGGCAGGCAATATGGTTGCTTAACAACTAGGCATATGTACACGATTGACACATGAGAAAGACAGAGGAGAGTAAGTATATATTGTGGTTGAATAAAATATATGGGAAATACTTGTTCAGTGAAATAAATGGCAAATTGGACTTGAATTAGTCATTTGCTACAACCCTTTCACATATATGTTTTTTTCATGCATATGTAGAGGTTGGAATCCTTACATTCCTAGAGGCTTCTAAGATTCCAAATTACTCAAAGCTATTGCTGCATCTCTGCAAATAAACCGACTTTTCGCTTGGGTCTTTTTACAGTTTGATATTCATCACATCTTTCTGGCTAGTTAGCTACTATGGTCAACTGGTGGAGATTTAGGACAGCTGGCTACTTATAATTTATTCTGTTGCATGTGCTTTCTTTTGGATATTTTTAATTATTTTTCATTCCTTCCTAATCAACAGCTTGATGATAGGGTTAAATAGTTTGCAGTTGGACGGGCAATGAGGAGACTACATTTTTCAGAAGATAATTCAAAATATTAAAAATAAACCAGATAATTTCAGCATAGTCACCTGTTGTCTTGGTTAAATTACCTAAAGGCAGACCATGAGACAGGGATATATGGCTGCATGTGCTTTATGAGAAGGCATTCTTAGGAATTTTGTGTGGTGGGGGGAAGCAAAGCAAAATAAGGAAGCAGAAGGGCTAAGCAAGGGTGTGGCCACTGGCCGGACTTTGGTGAGAGTTTGTAGTTTAAATACCAGCGCACAGTGTCTGACCGCACCATGAGGTTAAAGGGCCACGCTCTAGGATCTTCATGTCAATCAGCCACTGGCCACATGTTGGGAGTAGAGGGGAAGGCATGGGTGTGATGGTGGTGGTGGAGGCTGGGTAATCTCCTAATGCGTCTAAGCAAGCTGGCTCCAGTCAAACCAGGGCAAGTCCCTGGGGAACGTAACTGGTATAAGCTGTTCACTCATCACTGGCAGCAGGTGGAGGAAAGGGCTTGCTGACCAGTAAAAACATTCTAGAAGGGTCACCTACAGCATTTCTTGTAACACCGAATGCGGAGCTTTCTGTATTTACCTATTAAACAGTCCCGGGTTAATTTTAAAGGTGACCAATGAGAAAATAGAGATCGAGAGTCTATTATGTGAGCAGTTTTAAAATTTCTCGGGGTGTCCTCTTCACGCAGTAGAAATGTGACTTTTAGTTAGGAAACTAGATGAAAGAAAGCTCATCTCATCTTAAGTCATTATTGGGTTTGTCTACCTGTGTTCTCTACTGTCCCAAACCAAAGTATTAGAAGAAGCAGGTGCGTTTCAGTGACACCAGGAATTCTGGATCTAGGCGTACTTGTCTCAGTTTGTCTGGGACAGGAGCTCTCAAACTTGGGCATGTGCCAGGCTCACATGTACCAAGCTTTTCATATCACCAATCCCAGTCTTTTGCATCACCAACATCTAGTCTTCTACATCGCCGACAACAGACAACAGTCACCTCTCTTCCAATGTGGCTGCTTGGCATAATGACTTTGCTCCTTCTTGGTGGTGCTGTTGTAATGTCATAATTTGAGCTGCTCAGGATCCTTGAGGCTGTCTCCCCCCCCCCCAGAAAGCCACATGAAGCCGTGTACATAGGCATACACACAGGTAACTATGGACAACTTAGTGTGCATCTCCCTATGGGGTTGTACCTACTGATGTTATATGAAGAGTGTGATTTCTAAGTAAGCATTTTAAAAACAACCAGAAAACAATGCCTAGGGGTAAAATGGAGCTCTAGATTAGTACTGTAAAGTATCAATTGAATGTTTGTCACATACATAAGCCACTAAATAAAATAAACGAGGGGCATTGCCTTGGAGTGAGTTCCCGCACTAGGCTCCAGCGCATGAGACCAAGAAAGAATAGAGTCCCCGTGCTAGGTGTCATGTAATCAAACTCAGCTTAGAAATCAGCTGATTATCCAACACCCAGATGATTCACATCAGCCAATCCAAAGGAGCTCAGTCACCCTGAGCCTGGCTGTGAAGGAATTCTTTGCTTCACCCTTGAAGGGAAAGACACTTGATGGTCGCCAGTCGGCCTTATACAACAATGTTTCCTTGTCCGTTCAGGCTGCCTGATGGAAACTGTTCTTCTAGGCCTTGAGGAGTTCTTTCTATCTTTGTAGACCGCCTGCTGCCTGGTTAATTCCTTTGTTATGAAAGCCATTAGATGCCTGAAATTCAATTTGTTGAAATTTTATTCCTTAATGCATTGTTTGCCAGCATGCAGATTCAAAAGAGAGTACAGAGGAGAGGGTGAAAATTAATTTTAATACATTTCACTTTGTCCAATAACCTAAAATAGATTCACTTTTACATATAATCACTTTTACATATAATCAAAAATCTCGAGATTTTTTTCTATATTCGTTCCTTTTGGAGATAGCTCTAGGAAGTGTGACATATAGGCTGGCTCAGGGTACACTTGCCCATTTACACATTTGTGGGTAGTGGCTGCTGTAATAGGCAGAGCAAGAGCTTTTTTTTTTGTTTTGTTTTTTTGTTTTTTTTTTCAGAGCCGAGGACCGAACCCAGGGCCTTGCACTTGCTAGGCAAGCGCTCTACCACTGAGCTAAATCCCCAACCCAAGAGCAAGAGCTTTTAAGCAGGCTAATTCAGTCTAAAGTGTGATTATCTTTTTACTGCCCCAGATCTTCAATTTACGTTCAGTAGGTGAAAGGGTCTCAAAGATTTAACAGTATGCAACGGCTGCAAGTGTCTGCTTGAAGAATGCCAAGAAGAAGAACCACTTTTTAAAACACTTCAGCATTTTGATAAATTTGAGCCAGGAGCCCTTGTCGTCAAGGACATGATATTTTCCAATGATTGTCAATGTCGGATCAATCCATTATTTTGAGTGGGAGATAAGATCATGCACACTTCACTTTAGACCTTCAGCAGCTTGGGCATGGGAAGGGAAGTCTGAGGGCTCTAGAGTATGTGGAAGTCAATGGGAAGCTGGGGAACGATACTTTTGTTAATCCGAGGTTAGCAGAGAGGGTTAGGCTCATTCCTGCCTGGAGGCAGGGTGCTAAAACTCATGTCATGCCAAGAAAAAAGTAATGAAAACAGTTTATGTGGCGAGGGCTTTTATAGTCAATGTGTCCTGGTGCTGTCTTCTCTGACTCAGCGTCCAGGGGTAGGCAGGACTTACATTGACCCTCTTTACACCTTGTCACTGTGGCCACTGCCTTCTCTGGTCATAGTTATCAGTGCCCTGACCTTTGACCTTTGTTACCTAGTACCAGTGCACCCAGACCAGCTCAGGAAGTATGTGCAATGTGGCTCGGTGGGGCTGCAAACACTGGAGAATGCAAGACCTGAATTTTTTTCTTTTTTTAAAAATGTTTTTGATTGAAATAGAATAACATCACTTCCTCTTCCCACTCCTCCCTCCAGCCTCTTCCAGCTACCACCTCGAACTCTTCCCATGCCCCTCTCAAGTTGACAACCTCTTTATCTTTGATTATATGTTACCTATATCTGTGTAGGTGTATGTACGCACAAATATGAACAGAGCCTGCTTAAGTCCATTTTTCTTGTTTGTGTATTTGTGGTTTTAAGACTAACCACTCTGTCTTGGATAACCAATTAGGGGGCTCATCCCTGAAAGAGGCCAATTCTCCATCTCCCAACAGTCAATAGCTTCCCATAGCTCATTGTCTAGGAGTGGGTCCCTGCAAAAATTTCCCCCTTCTACATTAGCATATCAATTGATATTGCTATTGTTCTGGTCTTATTATTTTTACTTGAATGATGCTTAAAGTCTTTGCTGATTTTTATACCTCTTCTTTCCTGATCAACTGTAAATGACAGAAACTGCCACTGCTTTGAGAAGCTTCTGGAAGCTTGAGAGAATTTTAGGCAGTATGTTTCTCAGGAATTACATATGCACGTTTCTCCTCCCAGAGATTTTGCCAAAAGTGCTAGCATGAAAATGAAAAGGTGAATCACTGTTACTTGCTTCTCCAGGTTATTCCAAGTGAATCCAACTTCCTCCCCAGAATCCTGCCACTAACCCTTGAGACCAGGAACATGTTTTGGGATCCAGACCTCCATTTATTTCTTTTAGGTTACATATAAAAACTGGACAGGGCCCATGGCCTCTTGAGTGACACATTCAGATACAGACAGATGAGTCAGTTTACATTTACAGAGACAAAGGTAAAGTCATCAAATGGTTATTGAAAATCATATGATTTGCAGGATGTAAGTTACATTGATTTGTGAACCAGAGTTCAAAACTTTGTACTCAAACTTGGTTGCATTGTAAAGACTTCTGAGGGAAGAGTAGTTTGAATATAGGATAATGTCCAGGAGTCACCCCAGAGAGGCTCTGATTCCATCCATCTGGAGTGCGGCCCTGGGCACTGGACTTTCAGGTGATTCTGAAGTAAGACCCAGGTCAAGAACCATTGTAAAAGTCAAAGTTTGGGAGGAAGTAAGGTTTTAAATGCATGTCAATCTTCCCCATTAATGCAAATTTTTAAAAAATGTTTGGGAAAACTATTTTAGAAATATAATTTGATCATATTGTGCACATATTCAGACATTAACCACACACAGAGATTAGGAGATGCTGGTTCCCACAAAAGTTTACGTTATACAACCTATACAACTTCATGCTTTTCCTCTTCCTCCCAGAGTAGTTTCCATGGATTTTAGCAAGAGCCTCTTTCCCAAAGAAGTTGCAGCATCTTGTATTCCCATCAGTAGACCTGTGAGAATTCCCAATCTTCCATGTTCTCATCAGTGCTGAGTACTGGTCTTTCTAGGTTTAGCTTGTGTAATTGGGGTGTACCTGTGGCTTTAATTTTTCGTTTCCCTATTGACACGATGGTATCTTTCCATGTGGTATCTGTTCTAATCTTTTGCCTCATCCCCACTTTATGTATTTTATTTATTTTATTACAAACACTATTCTTGAGAATTTCAGACACATATACAAAGAAATGTGATCTCACATATATGTGTATATACACACACATATATATATACACATATATGTATGCACATATATACACACTATATATACTGTTCTAGTGTGCTTCTTTGTTGTGTGATAAAACACCGACCAAAGCAACTTGAGGAGGAAAGGATGGATGTATTTCACCATGTACTTCCAGGTACCCGTTCATCACTGAGAGAAGCCAGGTCAGGAACTCAGGGCAGGAACCTGGAGCAGGAATGGAAACAGAGACCATGGAGGAGTGTGGCTTACTGGCTTCTTTCCTTTGACTTGCTCAGCTCTTTCTTATACAGCCCAGGTCCACTTACCCAGGGACAGCATTGCCCACTATGAGCTGGGCTCTCCCACATCAATTAACAACCAATAAAATGCCCCCACAGACATGTGCACAGCCCAATCTGATGGAGGCAAAGCCTCAGCTGAGGTTGGTTCCCTCTTTCCATACGTGTCAAACTGACAACTGAAGCTCACTATGACATATGTCCCCACTTCCCCCTTCCAATTCTATCCTCAACACACCCCTCAAAACAATTTTTGTGGTTTTTTTTTTAATTACTATAACCTGCTAAATCCAGGTAGTGCTTGCCCATATGGGCGTGTGAACTCACCCACTGGTGCATGTCACCTCATGATGCTAGTCTCTCTCCTTCAGAAACCACCCGAGAGTCCCTCAGTGAGGGGTGGGACCTGGAGATCTCTGCCCCACACGCAGTGTTCCACAGCTGCGGTGAGTTCGCTTCTTTGGTAGCCACGCCGTATCCAGAAAACGGCGTTTCTCAGCGCTCCTCCCCATTCTCTGCCTCTTACGTTCTTTCTGTCTTCTCTCCTGGGCCTCGGTTGGAAATGGCAGGGGCGGAGGAAGTTGATACAGGTGTCCCACTCAGGGCTGAGCACCTCGTCTCTTAGTCTCAGCACTCTGCCCATTATGCATCTCTTCATTGACCTCTGCCCACTGCAAAAAGACACTTCTCCGACCAAGCAGCCTAGGAGTGGCTTCAGGACGGGTCCTTTTGCCCATATTTAAAGATGGGTTGCTTTGTTTTTTAGCATTGATTTACACACACACACACACACACACACACACACACACACACACACACACGCACATGTACCTTACCTAATATATTACATAAATATATGTGTATATATTATACCATATATATATAATAGTATTGAATTTTTATAACATATCTTTGATAATTTCCAAATATCTCAGAAGAAGGGGGCTCATTGGAAACAAGACACATTGCAATATGCAAATTCATAGCATTCAGTTGAGACTTAAGTGCTTGAGGGATGCCAAAACATTTCATGGTGAGAAGGACATTCTATATCTTTCTCACACATCTGGAGACTATGTTACTCAGAGTCAAGTATTTTTTTCTTAACTTTAAGGCTATGGATTAACCCAATCCTACTTATAGAAATCTGTATGGATAACACATGCTATATACTTTGCAACAAAGTGCTTTATTTATTTACTTTTAGGTGCATGAGTGGTTTGCCTGGGTGTATATATGTCCACCAGGTGTGTGCAGTACCTGCAGAGGCCAGAAAAGGGCATTGGAGCCACTGAAACTGGAGTTATGGATGGTTTAAGTCACCATGTTAGTGTTGGGAACCCAACCCAGGTCCTCTACAAGAGCAGAAAGTGATACTAACCACTGAGTCAGCTCTCCAGCCCTCAAAAGTACAAAAACATTAACATTATTTTAGAAAATGAAAATTTGGTTGTTTCTCCCAAATTGTTAAAAATCAGAAAACATTTACTCCCAAGTTATTAGCAATCTAGTTAGAGTATAAAGTTAATCTTTCCATTATACTATTTTTGTAGCTAATTTTAAGTAACAAATACACAATATTAAATGATCTAATACCTGCTTACTAAATGAAGAATGTGATAATACATTATCAAAAGGCAGAGCAGTGATCTCTTTAAAAAATTTAAAAATTTAAAACCAATTAACAAGCCTACTAAGCTGTCTTATGAAGCATGTGGTCTTTTGGTCTAAATGTCTTTGGTTAAGTGACTAAGAATAGCATGCTAAACTAATCAGTGTGGACCGGCGAATGCCGTCTTGCTGACTGACTCAGTCACAGAGGTATTGGTAACAGTGACTCCTCCTGTGTATTGCATGGGCTAAACCAATGTCACATGCACCATGTAGCCTGTGATGTCAGTACTTTGAGTTGACCTTATGGACAATTTCCAGCAGGTCACTGGGACCTTGGTAGATTGCCCAGATAGTCATCGCAGTTCTGGTGGGCTGTCAGCTAACCAAATTCAGAATTTCTACCCAATGGCTCACACAAGAGGATACCTCAGTTTTCTATCCACTCTCCTTCACCCAGGCACAGATCATTCTGCTTCCATCTCTGCCTGTTTCCTTTTGTTTCATGCCCAGATCCCGGCTGTGTTGTTCTCCCTGAACATCAGAACTTCAAGTAGGATCTTCTGGCCTTTTCCAGCCACATGACTGAATGCCCTGAGGATGACATAAAAAGGAACTATTTTGTGGAAATACATGATTTACATATTGGACATTATGTTTTCTACCTATTATTTAGGTAATAAATTAGACCACCAGAATATTTTAATCTTTCTCTATAACTACAACTATTCCATGAAGTTCATGGAGGATTCATTCATTAATTCCCAGATACTTCACATCCTATCTTTAATTTTCACAAGTCTTTTAGATTAGGTCTTTATCTACTCATTTTATAGATGGAGAAATTGAAGTTGCTTGCCCAGATTACACAGCCAGAACTTGAATTTATTATTATTAATAATTTTCCCCTAAGCTAAGTGCTAGAATTTGGGAAAATGGTGAAAGCACCACTATTCTTAATAAAGCTTGAAATTAGTTTGTGATACACCAAAGAAGAGAGAGTAATTATTTTCACTTCCATATCTAAAGATATGAGATACAGGTGTTTCAGGATACTGCAAGTCTCATAAACTCTTGAAAAATCAAGTATTTTGACTTTATTGTTGCCCATTTATTCACGAACTAATAAAACAAAGTATAGCGGATTCCCTGACTGACTGTTACCTTTATCTTTAATTTTATAGATAACTGAGTAGCTTTTTAAACACTGGTGTTTTGTGAGTTTTTAAATTTCACAAGCAAAGATTATTTTATGATAGAGATAGGAAAATGGCCGTTCTGAGAATATACAGACATCCTGTTCAGACACACAGAGAGAAACTTCCTGAAGATGAACAAGAGCTTTCTGTGAAGTGTACTTCAGGGCTTGGAAGAAAGAAGCAAGCTAGCTAGAATGTTGTTTAGCACTTTCCTTCAAATTGAAACTGAAGCAGCCATCCCCACTTATAACAGGACTGACCCTAACAGGGCCAGCTGGTTTTTGTTTTTTTTTTCCAGGGGCCATTTTGCTAAGACCTCTGCCCCATATTACCCCACCATCCTAAATTGACTCATCCCTGGCTTCCATCAGACCCTCAGCAAATACATCCAGTCTGGTAGCCAATCAGGGTCCTATTTGGCCACAAGCAGGAACTGTTCTTGCTATTTTCAGTCAGACAGACTCCTGACACAGCAACCACAGTTACTGACCAAATGTCATGAGCCAATCAGAAAATGATTCCTATACCAGTAAGGGTCTATACTCAGTCACTTCAAAGTACACTTAACCACAGCTGGAATTCCCCTAGCTATGCTTAAAAGGAGCCTGGGAGCTTCTTTTGGGGTCGCCATTTTGCCACTTTGTCAGATGGTTTGACCCCTGCATGCTGGAATTTTTGGTCTCAAGAATTAAATGTTCTTGTTGATTGCATACATGTCTGATGGTCTTTTATGTGGCTTTTCATGGACCCTAACAGAAAAACTTCCTCCAGGAAAGACCTAGAGCAGTGGTTCTCAACCATCCTCATGTTACAACCCTTTACTGCAGTTCCTCATGTTGTGGTGACCCCAACCATAAAATTATTTTTGCTATTACTTCATAACTGTAATTCTACTGTTATGAATCATAATGCAAAAATCTGTGTTTCCAATGGTCTTAGGAGACCTCTGTGAAAGGGTCATTCGATGCCTCCAATGGGGTCATGACCTACAGGTTGAGAACCACTTGCCTAGAGGCTTGGGAGACTCAGGAGGTAAACAAAATGTCACATGGCCCGGGAAAGCAAAAACTTTCACTTTTCTTGAAGACCCAACATAAAAGGAGTAACAACTGCTGGGAAGGAAACTGATCAGCTGAGCAGTGGAGAGATCTCTCAGAAGGACTGAGCTGCCTGTAAATTGTGCGGAGAGTTCCAGGGGTGTGGCCTTCACCAGTTATCACCCATGTTTAGGCAGGCTTTTTTGGTGATGCAACTGCTTTTGTGTTATCTCTGACCTGGTAAGTAACCCCTCACCCAAACTCCTGTTAGTGACCTCCCCTCAAAAAAACCTTCATTGTTTCACCAACTTTACCTCATAAAACTGAAAAGATTTATACAGAAAGGGAAACTGAGGGGAGAGGAAGCACACCGAGGGGAACAGACTCTTCGCCAGTTCTGTATTTGCTAGAGGATTAATATCCAGAATATATAAATAAACCAAAAAACAACAAATCAAGACAACAAAAGACCCAATTACAAAATGGACCATAGATCTGAACAGATAATGTTCAAAGGAAGAAATAAAAAATGAGTAATAAATATCTAAAAAATGTTCATCCTCTTGAAGTTAGAGAAATGCAAACTGAAGCAAGTTCCGATCTGAATTCAAATTTGAAGTAACTCCCCGCATGACCACCACAGATTGAAGCTGGATGTCAACAACAGAAACAACAGAAATCTTACAAAACCATGGAAACTGAACAACCCTCTAATGAATGAAAAACAGGTCAAGACAGAAATTAGGGAAGAAATTAAAAACGTTTTAGAATTGAATGCAAATGGAAACATAATATACCCAAATCTAAATGGTATGGTGCAGGTAGTTCTGAGAGGCAAGTTCATAACACTAAATGTCTACATTGGAAAATAAAAATGGAAAGAAGCGTTCTTATATTAGTAACTTAGCACATCCGAAGACTCTAGAACAAAAAGAAGAAATAACACTCAGAAGGAGTAGACTGCGAGAAATAATCAAACGCAGGGTTTAAATCAATATAATAGAGACAACAGCAATAAATCAGTATGAAGAATCAATAAAATGAGGAGTTGGATCTTTGAGATGAACCTTAAGCCAAATGAACAAAAAGATGGAGACGGAAGATCCAAATTAACAAAGGGGGACATAACACCAGACACAAGAAAATTCAGAGTCATAAGGACATTCCTTAAAGATCTGGGTCCCCCTTGGTTGCTTGTCTTGTCCTATTCTGTTTTTTGTTTTGTTTTTATTTTATCTTAATTTATTTAATTATTATTTTTTTAGATGCCTGTTGGTATTCTAATGAGAGAGGGAAAGAAAGAGGGTGGATCTGGGTGGTTGGGGAAGTGGAAGAGGATCTTGGTGTAGCTTGGGGAGGGGAAACCATGACCAGAAATGTGTTGTATGAAAAAAATCTATATTCAATTTTAACAATAGAAAAAAACCCATAGGGAAATGTATTATGAGCTTCCTTAAAAATATGAATTAGAAGACATAAGGCAATACTGTTCTCCCAAAGAGCCATCCATATACTATCTAATAAAAATCCCAGTGCCAGGCATGGGAAATCTCCCTTTGAGTTGTTGGGCAGGAGTGGATTCCAAGAGACTTCTCAAACATGGTAGGCTGTTGCCATTGCTCCAGTATGCCTCCTAGAGGTTGAGGGTCAAACTCTGCTGCTGCTGAAAACCCATATACTTTGGACCAGAACTAACCTAGAAGCCTCCTCCCTGAGGACTAGCTCTCATAGAATCAGAAGAGGTTGTGCAAGCATCCAATGGAGAAAAGCAACGAGTAGTCCTACCCAACTGTAAAGCCGATGCACTATAAAAAATGATTGGTCTGAAAAGATATTCCCAGTGGGAGCACTTTAATCTTTGGGGCAACCAATAACTGTCTAACTGGACTTATGGCCTGCTCAATAGGAGGGAAATCACATGTGGTACTGTGAACCTAGCCAATTGCCTATGGATAGAGAGGTCATGGACCCTAGAAGAGAACATACTTCTGTCAATTTCCTAAACCACTGTAATTTCTAACTACATTCGAAATATTTATCCTTACACCCACAGGTAAGTGTAGTTCTCGACCCTAATCAAAGAAGCTTCTATCAGCAGCAGAGAATAGTGGCCATGTGGAGTGCAATCCCAACTGATGCATCTTCAACACATCCCCTACACCCAAGCCCAGCGAAAATTATACAAGAGAAGTCAGAAAGATTGTGAGAGGCAGAGGACTAGAATGCTGGCTATAAATAGCATCTCTAAACATTATAAAGAAGCTGCACCCATAAAGTCTCAACAATATACTTGCCTAAGCAAGATCTGCATAATCACAGCACCAGTTGACATGCTAACATGAATGAGGAAAATTTCACAAGGCCACACTCCTAGACGAAAAGGGACAGACCAAAAAAAAAAAAAAATGGTTGAGAGAGAGGGAGAGTCAGTTTCCTCCAAGGAGAGTTCCCTGATAGGTTATCTAGTACCAAGTGATCAACTCTAAACTCATGTACATATGAGCAACACTAAATGTGTGTGTGTGTGTGTGTGTGTGTG